>JALPQI010008168.1:0-45838 GCA_025490895.1 Thaumatotibia leucotreta
AACTCATCCGCATCGCAGTATGTCGAGGGAGTAATACATCAGCTAAAACTACAGCTAAACCCCGCGGGGGCACTTCAAACTATGTGCCCTGCTATATGGTTAATTCACCCAGCTTGTACTTGATCGATGGATACACTTACAGCACAGCTGCGACCATACTAAACATGGACATCTCAAGCGAGCTCAAAAATACCCCTTAATACAATTGTATTCCTTGGGCCTATTTCTCGAAAGCTTATAACTTGTAATACAAGCGGTAGTCCTTAACTTATTAATGGTGTTAAAAAGTGACTTCCACTTGTATTACAAGTTACAAGCTTTTGAAAATTGGGCCTCTTTAGTAAAAAACACCATATACTTTTTGCAATACGTGGGCTGAGGTCTCCTTTTTGTTCTGAGCACGTTGCAGTCTGTAAATACCTTAAATTGTATGCCTATAAGAAAAGTTCTGAACTGCTTTAAGGACAAGACAACTCCAAGAGTGTAGGATTTTTTTATCCTTCATAGTTTCTTTGCTGAAATATGCCACCAGTCTTAACGGTGTCTTCATTAGGCTTTTGAAACAGAATACCTCCTACTCCTGGCATCACAATGCACTTATATGTCACACGTCCATGCCATAATTGTATATGTCACACATCCGACGCAAAAATATTTTCAAATTAGGGCGTTTTTTTTTTAAAATCCCGAATACCTGATTCTTCCAGATTTGGACGTGCCTGGGCTTATTCGAATCATAATCACGAGCTAATTCGATCTACATAATAAAAAATAAAGTCCCAAAAAAATCCATTACGTCACGTTTTTTGTATGAACTTACTACGAGCGTCACGTAACGGAAATTAAAATTTTGTACGAAATAATGACTCTGATCCGAATGAGCCCAGACACGTCCAGATCTGGAAGAGTCAGGTTTTCAGGTTTTTTTGGAAAACGTCCTGATACTAGGGCGTGAAAACCGGTTTTTATATTGTCAACATTTTTTCTGGTAGATGGACACAATTTAGACGAAAAATTAACCATTAGCTTAATACCTGCTACTGTACCCTATAATTTTTCCTTTTCAGTATTTTGACATGAAATGATAATTTCACATGTAATGTCTTGGCGTAAGCTGTTTTTTTACATGGATGTTGATAATATAGAATAAAAATGAAATGAAATGTAAGAGATTACGATGAATAACCGCTTATAAACAGGTTTTTCCATACTTTCCAAAACCGTTTTGCACTCGCTATCAGATACATCTCTTGTAGTTATCACGCTTACCCCAGCAGGAGTCCAAGCAACCATAGTAGTCAGGAACCCAAGAGACACAGCCTCATCGGGGTTGGGTAGCCGCACGGCGCTCACTCGAGAGCTGAACGCTATCGGCGCTTGCAGTTTGACAGCTGACACTTTCAGGTCGAAGTTGTTGATCATCATTTGTATCTGGAATAACAAATCAATTTGAATATCAACGAGGCAATGCTGCCAATGTGATGGGCACCTTTACACCCGGGGTTAACGGGGAGGGCTTTTTGATTTAAAAGTTGATTTTTTATTTGTTAGTTTACGTATTAGACCATTAGTTTTATTTAGTGTTACAGTTCATTTGTATTCTTATTGGAGTAATTGTGAAAACACAAATCAAATTATTTATTTACTAAATATTTGAAAGCTGAGCCCGTGGGTTCGATTACCACCTCGGACGTTGGTAATCTTGGTCCTTTTTTTTTGGTATATGACATCCAATATTTATAATTTGTATTATTATGTTATTTTTTTAAAATTATAGTGTTTAAAAAATATTAATCACATTTGAATCTGGAATATTATTTGGTCAGGTGGTGACTCCAATAAGAATACATTTCTCACCCTCAGATAATCTTTCAGTGCGTGTCGTAAGAGATTGAAGTGTGATATATATCGTCGCTTAGTGCCCACAACACAAGCTTTGATTGAACTTGCCGTGGGAGTGTGACAATGTATGATGATATATTTTCACGATATATATGAGAAATTATTTTTTAAGTGTCTCTTTTATTTTTATTTGGGCGTCCCTTTATCTCAAAATGAAACATGTTTTTCGAACGTAGGTAGGTACTTTATAAATACAAAATGCCACAAAAATGGTGATACAAGATGATAACTAGTATATTATTATTTAATGTAGTCATAAGCCCGTAAAAACGTACTATTATTTTTAGGCATAAGACCTATTGTATGTACCCACAAAAGCAATTAATAAATGAATTAACGCATAAATCTATTAACGATTTTGAACAACTTTTATTATGGGACCAAAATTAAAAGTTAAGAAAATAACAACACTTCCATTATTGTTCCAAAGAAATGGGCTAAGATAAGTTGACCCAAATGTATGAAATGGTCCATATTTTTCTTGAGTTTTCATATTTATTTGGTCCCATAGTAAAAGTTTTTCACAATCATTAATAGATTCATGTTTCATTATCTTATTCGATATTCACAAGTGCTTTGCGGTGAAGGAAAACATCGGGAGGAAACCTGCATGCAAATTCAAGGGTTTATGTGAAGTCCCCAACAAGTACTAGGCCAGCGTTGGGACCACGCAAAATAGACAGTTTGATGTCGGTTGCGGAAAAATGGCCAGAATACAACAACAACACTCTGTATTTAAGAAAACAACACTCTGTATTTAGTGTCAACATGTCTTTGTTCACTCTTTAGAACTAAAAGTGAATATTTATTTGTTTCAGGTATGTCTTCCTACTTGATTATTGCTGAAAATTATACCAGGTAACTCCAGAGAAGTGTAAGTTTCATAAAACTCTTTAATAAAGACAAGTAAAACAAAATATAGTAACTCTACATAACAATATATAATAACTAGGGAACCTGACATGTTTTTTATATATATCACGACGGTGGCAAATATGGATACGGGCGCCAGGTAAGCAGTTACCGTAGCCTACGGATACCTGCAACTTCAGGAGATGGTACGGATAAGGCCAATAGGGAAGAAAGATCCAATAAAAAGTTAGGTAAACGGTAATTTTTATTACTTTTCTTTTTAGCTAAAGTCAAGAGAGGTTTTTGTTTTAATTATTTTCGCAGATCAACCCACTCTTTTACGTTTTATTTTCATAAATAATTTCATATCTGAAATAAAACTTCTTGACAAGCTAGAACGTTTGCAGAATGTCTGCATTAGATATGTATTTGGTTTGCGTAAGTACGATCATGTTTCTGCCTTCCGCACGCAGCTAGGCTGGTTGCCCATCCGTCGCCGTAGAGATGTGCATGTTCTGTCATTACTCTTCAACGCATTGTTTAACCCTTCGTCCCCTCCATACTTAAATGAAAATTTTAATTTTTTTTCGACTGCTAGTGGTCATCGCCTGCGCTCTAGTGAAAATCTCACTCTAGCCATTCCGCCTAAAAAAACGAGGACATTTTCAAGATCTTTCACTGCCTACTCAGTAAAATTGTGGAATGGGCTGCCGATGCCGGTGGACGTTAGGCAGTCGCAGTCTGTTGCTACTCTCAAGGTGAAACTGAAAAAGTTGTGGCTATCAGACTCGTAAAGTTAGATATTATGTAGGTACGATGATTAATATTTGTATTACATACATATGTATATATATATATTTATATATAGGTTAGGTATATATCTGGCACCATAGTGAAAAGGGGTATAAGTCGAATTTTGGCCAAATTGAGTTAAGTATACCAAAACATTTCAAAAAAAAATGGCATCCGTTGGTCTAAAAGGATCTAAGATATCACGTAAATTGACAGAGTTACGGTCGTGTAATATGGTATAACTAACACAAATGACCATGCAGTGTCAGGTATAAGTTGAAATAAATTCTTACTAACAAAAAAAAGTGTATCGTTGTAAAGTTACAAAAGGTATTAGTGTAGCTAAGTTTTACGCGTTTGGATTTTTGTTGTGTGTAACGCTATAACTACTCATATTCTCTTGATGGTCACTCGGATAATGAGGATCCATGTGTATTTAAATCACTTTACATTAACAATAAAAACATTTTTTGAGATACAATTCGACATAAATCCATATTCACGAATAAAATTATGTTGTTACGGGTACAAGTTGACTTTAATCACTTAGAATTACAGTTTTTTAAATGTGATACAATCCATTTGCGGGAATTATATCCGTTTGCACTAAATTAAAAAGTATTACATAACATTTAACACCAGTAAATTGACGGATTTGTACTAAGTTGTACCCTTTTACACTAAGTTTCATTATATATACACAAAGTTTAAAATAGTGTTAATTTTTAAAATTTAATTTACTTAGTGCTTAATGATTTTCTTAAAGTATGCTTGTATTTTTTTTTTCAAATTCAAGCTGTTAAATTCTGCTGCTTATTTGTTAAAGCCTATGTTAGTAATATTAGTTTGTGTTGACAGTTTTAAATGACCTAACGCAAATACTTTTTTTTTAATTATAGTAACAATTTTACTTAATGATCTAGGTAATATAGAAAGCGGGCTATATAATAATAGCCTTGTACGAGTATTTGCTGCTGTTCTATGGCTGATGCTATATTTATATTACTCCAGAAACATGTGATTAGAACAATTTCAAAACAGCCACCCGGAAACCATGCCTGGCCACTTTTTACGAATGCTAACATACTCGTAATGAAAACAATATTATCACAATATTTTTTGTAAATTGTCTACTAACGAAATTAATAAAGTTAATGTATAATTAACACAATAATTCAAGTTGATCGTATCTATACAACTTTTATAAGAATTATAATCGATAGAACATAATAGTGACAGGCTTTTTATACTCGTCGATTAAAGTCTGTCCATACAGAGTACTGCAATGCAACGTCACTATTTTTATCCGAAACAACTGAAATAACTTTTTTACACACTAGTGCGAGGAGTCGTTTATATCTTGCCTGGTTGCAAACTTCGGAAGGCCATCTGTACTGAAAAATGTCGTACGATATGATATACATGCAAAAATGAAATTCGTAAATCGTGTCGATTTAAAACACTCCCTTCGGTCGTGCTTTGCTTTATTTATGCTTATTTCGAACTTATTTTTTTTCACAGTTGTAACGTAATGTACATTACGATAGGCTATAGACAATAGTTTTTTTAAATAAAATATCGATTTTCAATAGTATGTTATTTTAGGTGACTCGATAAGATACAAAATTGCCATTCAGGCGTTACGGAACTTATCTACCAAGCTGCGCGCACAACATTCAGGGCATAAAGTTATAATTCCGACAGTAGGACTATTTGTACTATTTAGGTTTTTTGTCGAGTACCGTGTTAGCAACATAAGGCATGAGAAAAAAATATATTATGACACGATTTTGATAGGTAATGATAAATAAATGCTACATTATGGTATTTTTTGGTATTATAAAATTTAAAAACATTTCATTTTATGATGCGTTGTGTTTTGGCTGTTGAAAAGAAGTAATATTTTTCTAATTCTAGGAAATAATTTCTAATAATAAATGGAAAAAAGAAATATTTTTATTGTAACTTATTTCATAGAATTTGGATACAATTGAATAAAGTGATTAATATAAATCTTGTTATTCCCTTTTACACGTTACTAACATTTTGTGCACAATGGTATAAGTTGGTTTTTTTGGGATTATATTGTATACGTATATGCTATGTCATTAAAATTAACTTCGCAAACAAACTTAGCTAATTTTTTTTCGTAAAAGTACTTCTCAAAAAGAGTTATTATAAAATAAGTTAAATGTATACCCGTTTTCACTAATGTCCAATATATGTGAAAAGGGGTACTAATTTGGTTATATTTCTAAATAGCATTTATTTCAGCGGGTACAAGTCAATTTTTTTTTTAAACTATTGATTTTAGCCATAAACCAATGACGGCATGTGAAAGAGCGCATTGTATTTACTCAAAGTACATTTAAAGTTATTCTAATTCTTTAGCCATTTCGACACAGTAATTTTGAATAATTTCGCCAATCGTTTTTTGGCTCTCCTGTAAAGTGGCAAATTTCGATTTATACCCCTTTTCACTAGGGTGCCAGATATTAGTAGCAGTGTTAGGTATATATTAGTTTACGTTAGAAATTATAACATGTATTATATTATACTATTATACAAATGTATAGGTGATGCGTATTTGTTAAGTGATTTTAAGTTGGTATGTAGTAAATTTGAAATTTTGGCTCATTTGAATTAAGTGCTCATTATTAGTTTGCCTCTCACTGTATTTTTGTCTTGTATATCCTTTTATGTTATTTCAAGGGTTAGCTGGAAGAGATCCCTGTTAGGGATAAGTTCGCCTTTGTACATATTCTTGTATTTACTGTTGTTTTGTTTTTACTCTCTGTAAACTTGTTTATGTGCAATAAAGTTATATATACATACATACATAAAACTATGGAAACGGATAAACTTGCGTATATTAACTAAATTTCTGACGTTTTCATTTCATTCTGACGTTTCGAACACTTTACAGGGTTCGTGGTCTGCAGATGACACTCAAAAATTGCGGATGACATACGCAGACCACGAACCCTGGAAAGTGTTCGAAACGTCGAAATGAAGTTAAAGTTAGTTAATATACGCGAGTATATCCGTTTTCATAGTTTTATTTCATGTGTAATCCTCGCGGTAGCCGAAGAAAATATAATTTCATATCTTTGAACTTATTTCGTTCTATTTTTACAAATTAATAATTAAATCTTGCGCAGTCAGAATAAAAGTGAAATTAGCTCAAATCGTCAGATTCCACACCTACTAAATAAGGTACTTTACATAAATTGTTCATCTCGTCTCGGAACTCGAAATAGCCTTCCCGAATTCCGGTTATGCTGGGTTCACATTCAACCACCGTAATGACGGAGTATCTTACTTCACCCTCATCGTATCAGCCGAAAGACGTCCACTGCTGAACATAGGCCTCCCCCAAAGATTGCCACAATGACTGGTCCTGCGCCACCCGCATTTAGGGGACTCCCCCCATGATTGTACTTTACCTATTTAAACCAAAATACCAACTTCATTTACAAAACCTTTAATACAATACAAACTCTTAATATATCACATAAGCATATAACAAAAAATACATAACAAATAGTAAAAGTTATAAGTACGTTCATGTTACAAAGAGGTAAACTAAAAGTGACGTTATCGCTCAAGAGCGATCTTTTTCAGACAACCTTTCGATAGAATAGAGGAGCTAAGAAAGAAAAAGTTGACAGTAGTTAGTAGTTGGTGTTTGTGCAAAATTTGATAAATGTATGATGCTAAGGAATATATAAATAAGCACAAAATACGATATATGTATTTATATATCGTAATTATATAAGTATTTTGTCTCGGCACCGAATGTAATTTCGTTACTTTCGGCGTCGAGACCTATGGTCCGTGGGGTCCTAGCGCTCTGAGTCTCTTCAAAGACCTATCGAAGAGACTCAGAGACGCCACGGGAGACCCAAGGGCTGGCCGCTTCCTCGCTCAACGCATTAGCTTGGCAATCCAGGGAGGAAATGCCTCCAGCGTCCTGGGTACTATGCCGCAGGGGCCTGTTTCAGATTTACTTTAGTTTTTTTTTTTAGTTTTAGTTTAGTTATACTTTTTCAATTTAATTTTGTACAGTACCTAATTGTAGTTTGTTTATAAATAAAATAATATACAAATAGCACAAAAGCTATTCAAGCAAATTATAATACTTAACGTGTAAAAAAGAGGGCAAGTTAAAAAAAAACATAAAATTGGCAATATCTCGAAAACCGTCCAACTTTTACTAAGGTCATGTTAATATGTTGGTTAGGTAGGTACCTCTTGAGTCGACCTACCTCGGGTGTCAGGGTGATCCATTATTTATGGGACACACTGTATACATGCCTTTTAAGGTATATTTTATGCCTTGTTTACTCAATTGCGAAATAGATTTAGATTTAGATTTAGATATTTATTCTCATAATATAAAATTACACTATAAATTGTCTTAAACTAATCTACATGAATTTATATTATGATCGTCAGGAGGTTATACAATATTATTTTTCATAAGTTCTGAATATATCTGATAGATGTGGACCCAGCATTACAGGAAATACTCGTGATGGCTTACGCAAATGTATATTATTACAGCGGTGCCCGTTGGAACGTAAAGTTGATTGTATTAATGTATCGCTTAAATATAACGCTTCGCTGAGTATTCGACGAAATTGATAAAATTGCTAAAAAAATGGAAATCGGAGTGTTCTTATATTTATTTGAACCATCGTGAATCCTGGTAGAAGTCAAAGACCTCTACCAAAATACCTAAAAATTCTTGCGGTACTCACAAGAATTGGATAATAATGTTGTCATGCTCAGAAAAATGCCCTTTTAAGCACTTGTATGCCGGAACGTGGATCCGCGTACGAAAAAACTATTAGAAAAAAAAAATCCTAACTAGTGCGCAAAAACGAACTTTGCGCACGCTTCGCGCGCGTAAATTTCTCTTTTTGACGTACTTCTTATGAAAAAAATCGTCCCTTACACGTGCAAAAACTTTGTTTTAACTCGGGTGATTATCGCCCTCGTTTCACTCGGGCTCCAACTTTCACTCTCGCCGAAAAAAAGTTTTCCCGCACTAGTTAGGAAATGCACAGTTCACTAAACAAGTGAACTGTGCAAACAAGTTGACTGACCCATCTGTAGCCGTGTATAGATGGATTTAGACCAAACGAGTGAATAAATAAATAAATATCTTGGGACATCTTACACAAATCAACCTAGTCCCACGGTAAGCTCAATTAAGGCTTGTGATGTGGGTACCAGGCGACGATATATATATATAATAGATAGATACATATAGATACTTAAATACATACACAGTCATGACCAAGGAACAAATATTTGTGATAAATAAATACACAAATACTGCCCTCGCCGGGATTCAAACCCGGAACCTCCAGCTTCGTAGGCAGGGTCATTACCAACTAGGCTACGGAGGCTGACAAAATGCTCATTCTATCCCCCACTCTACGAAATCAACGAATTTCGACGAATATCGTTTTCTAACGAATTTCGTAGAGTGGACTATAGAATGAACATTCGCTCGTTTGGTCTAAATTCACCTTTAACCTAATAGGCGATCATACACAACCGCAGATATGTGGGATGGATATACCGCGGTGAAACAGGAATCCGCCACACGTTGGTTGATTGGTGAATGTTCCAAATACCTAGTGTACTAATTCGCAGTATATGTAATGTATGTATGTATGTTAAAGTGGCAAGCAATATAAATTATCCTTATGATAAGATCCATATACACCGTGTTTTTATCGATTTCCGTTAAATCAAAGGGAAGCTTATTTAGGTAAAAAATAATGAATTACTCTAAGAAACCAGTGTTTTAACTCTTACTGTTATGGAGTTATTGAAAAAACAAGTTTAATGACTGAACAAGTGTATTGCAACCTTTATTACATCCTAATGTTACTTATTTTGACATGTGCCGTCAGTCACCTGAGATCTTATTCTTAAGGTTCTCTCACACTTGCCATTACAATTATTATGTATAAAAACAAAAAAAAAATAACAAAAGCCTATATACCAGGCAACTTCTATTAATGTCCCAAGTAACCTGTCCAATTTAACGGAAATCAATAAAAATACGGTGTATAATAAAGTAAGTATATTATTATACATAATAAAGTTCCACACAGCACAGCGCAAGACAACGGAGGAAAAAATACTTTTCGTTAATTTACTTGTGTGAAACTACGTCAGATCATTTTTAGTTAGGTATATTATAATTTTATTATCGTTATTTAATACATCTTAGTTATGAAATTTAGAGCCCTGCCAAAATATTGTGTATCTTCTAATTCACACTTTAAAAGGTGTCCGATTATAATGATTAGGGAATAAAATTGGAAACAGATTTTTCAATAATATTCGAATTTTTCTTGGCATAAAGTGTTCCCTTGTGTCAATTTTAAAGTTTTGCACCCATAGTTCCGATCCAATGATAATCCGGAATATTTGATTACCTAGCAGCATGTTTTGGCAATGGCAATAGCAATGGTTATTGAACCATTTAGTCAACATTTTAGAAAGGTACCTTAGGTAGTACACCAGAGAAGAGAGAATTCATAAACAAAATAATTTCCAATAATTTAACCCAAATTAAAGCCTCATGAAAAATCAAAGGCAAATAAATTAAATATTATTCACCAGAACTCATTTCAATATTAACGACCGAAACGTTTAAAATGCAGGATTGCATCCGCAAAGGAAATGCACGTTGATTACCGCCGCCCCGGGATATTAACGCTTTTTATACTTTAAATGTTTTTCATTTAATAATTACCCATATTTCGTGTTTTTAACCGACTTCAAAAAAGGAGGAGGAATTTGACTGTTTTTATATAGAACACATTGCGAAAACACAAATCAAATTATTTATTAACTAAATATTTTGATTTGCACTTTTTTTTATTTTTCTCCAGTAGTCACACTACTTAATACTATATAAATTATAAATATTAGATGTCATATACCAAAGAAAAACGACCAAGATCACCTATGTCCGAGGTGGGGATCGAACCCACGTACTCAGCTTTCGCGGCTGATGCCTGTACCCCTCGGCCACTCGGTTTTAAGACCGAAAAAAAATGGAAACCGAGTAAGACCGAGTGGCCGAGGGGTACAGGCATCAGCCGCGAAAGCTGAGTACGTGGGTTCGATCCCCACCTCGGACATAGGTGATCTTGGTCGTTTTTCTTTGGTATATGACATCTAATATTTATAATTTGTTTTTATATAGGTTACTCGATATCGCCGAAAATCGTCAACTGGGTGCTTAGACAAGTTGCCAATTGCTAACGATGAATCATCAATCGTAAACGAAAGGCAGCTAACTGTCTTTGTCGTACTAATATGAAAGAGTGACAGAGAGGGAAAACTACGATACGCTACTAAGCGTTAGCGATTGGCAACTTGGCTAAGCATCCTGATTTTAATTTTTGTGCCAGCGATTGTTGTTACACTTATTCATAAATAAATATTATTTGACAATCTTACACAAATCAACAAAATCCAGTAACCTCAATTGAGGTTTGCGTTTTCTTTACTAAGCAACGAATATATCTATATTTTGTAACACCTACTTAAAAACAAATATTTCGGTTAAAAAAAAAACAAATAAATGCCCACGATATTATAGGTAAAAAACGTAAGTAAGTCACCTGTTGTATGTAGTAGTGATCTATTCAAATATGTTTGAAATGCGAACACAAATAAAACAAATGCCTATATGGATAGATTACAACCAAATACAACGGGAGCTTTTCTTAACTTTTTCACCTATGTTACCTCAGATCCATAAGGGATAAGTTCACCTTTGGGGCAAATACAAATACAATACACAAAGTATTAAGAGCCGTATTGGAAGCGAGGACCTATGAATTAAACACAGAATTTAAAAAATAAGTTCATCTTTGTACATATTCTTAAATTTACAGTTGTTTTATATTCTGTAAACTTCATATATACATACATACTTTCGGATGAGGTTAGCTCAGAACCGGGACCAGTGGCGTACAAGAAAAGAGGCCTATGCTCAGCAGTGGGCGAATAACGGCTGAATATGATGATGATGATACATACATATACATACATACCTTATGCAACGTCCCGCCCTTATTATTGTAAGTGCTGCCCACGCGCACACTATAGTTGCCCAGCCCGCGGTGCGTCACATACGATGCTATGATGTCTCTGAAACGTAATAGAGTAGTTGACGCAATGATGGGCAATATAAATTGTAATATGAGAGTATAGAATAACCCCCTTATATCATAACATAAACGTCTACTAACTTAATAAGCCGTTGAATGTTATTAGTATAATTTAAAAATGAATATAATTATAATATACATGGTAAATATCCCGTTTTAAGTCATACTAATAATGTACATGACTATGTCCGCTAAGTAATGTTTGTCCCCTTCCGGTCTTACAAATGTGTCTATAAGACCGAAAGGGACAAACAATACCTTGGCGGCTTATTAAATTAGGAGATGTTTATGAATAAAGCGGAGAAATATTTATTCGTGGACTTAGTAACATATGAACACAAAAACCTATGTAAAAATAAATTAATTTAAATAATTTGATGTTGTAATTATTAGATCGGTACTCGGTCGGTAAGATCGAGTGACCCAGTGGTTTAGGAATCAGCTGCGAAAGCCCAGTACGTGGGCTTATTACTCGCTTTGGGGGTTGGTAAACTAGGTATCTTTTCTTTGGTATATCTTTCTCTGTCGGCTGAGATAATGATGATAATGATATAAAATATTATAATAAAAAAAACAAATCAAAAATGTTTCATATTTTGTCTTTCCTGTGTGAAATATGCCCCCGACTTATGTCACATCTATTTTCAGTTCATAATTTTATATAAATACAAAAACAATTATTATATAATTTATCTATCTTTATAATTGAAATTAATAAGCGAAAACGACGTGCGAGTTCACGTTTCGATTGAAGTTTAATTTGAAAATTGGACGACAATTTGCATTTATTAAATGGTGCCTTGTTCATAAAGTACATTAATATTATAAAGGTGAACCTTTTGTCGTGTTAAATATTATAATAAATAATAAAATTGTTAAGGACAACATATAAAATACATATAGGTTAGTTTCAATGATATTAGCTGTGTGATAAAACTTCTGTCAAAAATGAAAGTCTTATTTCTTGGATGAATACATAACAGAAATATCATCTTTTTTGCAATTATCTATGACATCCTACTATATTTATGCAATGAAATTTATTTAATTTACCGAAAAAGGTCTCAATTGTTTACTCCTATAATCTTGAAACAGTACCCTAAAAAGGTTCTCATAAGTTATGCTTTGATGTAGATAAATAAAGTGGGGGTGGCCAAACAGCCCGGTCAATTACTCGGGGGCGGACAAAAGGCAGTAAAACGGGGTTTTTTCAATAATGAAAGTACCTACGTCAAGTATTCTAAAGAAATTATGGAGTCGCTGAAGCCAAATGAAAATGAAACCTTAAATATAAAAAGTAACAATTGTGTAGGTAGGTAACTAGGTAGATAATTGTATGAAGGTACCTATACAACGTGTTACACGAGCCACTGAAAACCTTGAACGGGGTGATTTGGTAGGTTATACTGAGCAAATTTTACTATGGAGCTAACCCAGAAATCTCAAAAAAAGTTTAGGCTCTTTCATACCGTCAAAATGTATGAAAAATATTTTTTTTTTAGATTTCGTGATTGGCCCCATAGTAAAAGTTGTTCAGTATAATGGCTAAATCAATCTTTCAGTACCTCGTGTAACACCCTGTATAATACTTTTTCTCAAACTTGCAACTAAATGTTGAAATTAGGTACGTACGTACGTCAAATTGGACCAGGAAGTACCATGGCAAAACTGGGCCAAATTAAAATGGGACCAATCGGCATTTTTAGATTTCAAATAAAAAAAAAGAATCATCAAAATCGGTTCACCCAGTCTGAGGTAACGGACAAAAAACATACAGCTGCATTGAGAACCTCCTTTTTTGACCTCATCGGAAGACCAGCGCTGGTACACGCTAGCAACATACTGAGTTGAGGCCATTTCGTAGCATGCAATTTTTTATTTGTATTTTTCTTCGTCTCCGCATATTGTGATGTATTTGTTACGGATAAACTTATTTCTATTCTACTTTGAAGTCGATTAAAAAGTGCCAGCTCATCCCGGGAATCAAATTTAACACAAAAGAGTTGATGAACTACAAACATCGGGGACAGAAAATAAAAGCTTGCAAAAACGCCGAAAATATTCATTCATACAACATACCGTAAACTCGGTGACTATAAAATCCTCGCAGTAGCGAATGTTTTCAGAAAATTGTGTGCAACCTAACGCTAGTATAAAACAGTGTCCTAAAATATTTCTCCAGAGAATTGCCGATCACTCTTACCATGGGATCTTAAGATTCTTGCACAGTCACCATCAAATATATCGTTGCGTTCGGAGCGCTCAAAAATATCTGAACACGCCTCTATCGTAAAGGCGTGTTCTGATATTTTTGAACCGCACGCTGCGATATATGTGGAAGAGATCGCTTCTTAGCGATAAGACCGCCTGTTGTCTCCCTCTAGTTATGTCGCTACTTTTTCTGTAATTATTTTCATTTATTGTATTGTATTGTATGTGATGGTGACTGTACTGATCCAGTAAACAAAATTTAAAAGAAAACAAAACAAACAGGCCGCAACAGGTTCTGCGATAGCTGAGAAGTGATCCTCCAGGCGACCTTTGAGTTGATAAAAGTCTCTATAAAGAAATTTCAAAGAGACTAAGATACCACAGGAGACCAAAGAGCTGGTAGCTACCTCCCTCAACAGATTAGCCTCGCGATCCAGCAGAGTAATGCTGCCAGCGTCATTGGTAAATTTAAATTTAGTTCGTTGTTGTTGTATAATGTTATAGTTTTAATTTTGTATATTTTGTCGCATAAATGTTATCTATCCTCAGAATGAAAGGCAACCTTAGGTTTGCGTTGGGGCTTACATAATGATAATAAGTATTGTCTGCGAAGAATCGTTCTAAGTTCAATGTAATTGTCTGCGCTGAAAGAGAATAGTGAAAGCGGAAAAGGGATTTTTTATGATTTCTGATTGACAGCTAGTCTTCTTACGGTTGACTGGTACTCTTCAGTCAAGCTACTCTTCAGCTGGTCTTCTTACGGTTACTAGAGAATACCTCATAGCATTAAGTTCGCCTTATGTACATTAAGCTGTTTCTTGTGCAATAAAGTCTAAATAAATAAAAACACATAGTAAAGGTTCCCCTGGGACATGTTGGAAAATTCTCGTCACGGGCAATTTGCGCCGGAAAAACGATGGAAAAGGCTTGGAGACGGTAATTTTAAGGCATAATGATGGAAGTGAATGATGTTGTAGCTGAGGAGAATAGTTCGTGTCGGGTCACTTAACAAGTCAAGAGGAGCTTTTTATAATATTTGATACTTTTTACTCCTTAAACTTTAACGTTCCTTTAAGAAAATAATGCTGTAAGGCTAGCGTATCTCGTGTTTGACAGCAACTCGCAGCTACACGTCTCTTTTAAGGGGCCTGTAGTAAACTAACCCTTTTAGTTTCGCCATGTCCATCTGTTCGTCTGTCTGTCCGCAGAATAGCTCGTTAGTAATACGAATTTGCAATTTAGTACTAGAAATAGTGTGGGGTATCGTTGAATAGGTCTCAAAAAAAATAAGAATCCCAGAAAAAAGTTTTTTTCTAAAGTCAATAACCGCTCTAAAACAAAAAATTATTGTGCCCTCTCTCTAACTTTTGATCCATGAGTCCAAAAAATATGAACAAAAATCATGAATATTGAAATAATAATAAGAATATTTGTGGATGAAATCGGAAGATTCCGTGAAATCCAATCATCTTTGGGCTCGTTAGAAGCCCTTTTAATGAGTACCTAGATGAAACGTCTACGGTCAGCGATAAAGGCTGTGTATCCAAACTGTAATTAAAAACATTACATTAACAACTGAAGAAAATAAGGGAGGGAATGGAGATAACATAACATTGAAGGTTTCTATTATGGAATGTTAGCTTTCGATCCCTAACAGTTATTACGAAATGGATAACCAATACCAATAACGGGGTTTCACAACGAAATATGATTATGAAGCAGAAGCCCAACTACCAAATCCCTTTAACCTTCTAGTCCAAAAACTGTAAACCTCCCAATAAAGTTACAAACTTTACCCTTACCACGAGCTTTTGAAGCCATAGTTTTAAGTAGAAAAAGCGAAATCAATTATATCCCGGCGAGGGCATTATTTGTGTATTTATTTATCAATTATCACAAATATTTGTTCCTCGGTGGTGGCTATCTATTTATTTATATATGTATCTATCTAGTATATGTTTTGTCACTTGATACCCATATCACAAGCCTTAATTGAGCTTACCGTGGGACAAGGTTGATTCGTGTAAAATGTCCCAAGATATTTATTTATTTTATTTATTAAAGGAATTGGCTGCGTCCTCGAATTTCATAAAACCCGGCCAAAGACTCATAAAATACAGACATTTGGCGTAGATATATTTTTCCCAAACTTCACTCACACAATAGTGACCACATACAATTAGCCTCATATAAACAGAACGGATGGCGAGCTTACCAACTCGAAAGAGGGTACTGTCACTAAAAACTTAAGGTAAGGGTGTACTGGAACTGGCCTTACTCCCCTCCGCCGCCTTTGAGTGTAAACAAGGCTTAACTACTTACCGAGTTCCGTGATTAGTTTACAATTTATTGGATTAATCAGGGCTGATAAATTGAACCAATCCTGACTCCTTTGAGGAGTTTTGTTGACTTCTTACTGATATCGATTGTCATTTTGTGGCATAGTTAGGAGCTATCATTTATGGAGATTTGGCAAAAGGGAAGCTATATTACATTTAAAAAGTAAAAGTAAGGGTACATTACAGTAAAAGTAATAAGAAGTATTTTTTAAACTCGTTTGTATTTATTTTGTAAACCAATTGCCTCTTAATGGAAAAAGTTAACATTGACTGTAAAAAGTATGTATTTACCTTGTGGTTATGCTCCATTTGCAAGTATTTTGCTGTGAGATATGAGTATCATATTTATAATTGCTCATTATCATTTAATTGCCATTTCACCTATTACTTTTTACACCAAATTTACCTACATCTTTTTCATATTGTGAACAGCCCATCCATTTAATTTTGTTTGTATTATTAATTTATTATGTTGGTTAGCTGTCAAGGACTGTTTACAGGCCAGCAATTTATGCTGAATTGGAGACCATTTAGTGACACAATTTTTTTCATCTATTTTTTATATTCGTGTTTTGTTTGTATTTAATGTGTATACTATGTTGTGTCACAAATAAATGTTTTTTTTTCTTCTTTCTTTCTTTCTATTTGCAAAAATACAGAACTGTGATACCTTTGTTTCTCTTTTCCTTTGATTACTCACAGTCTTTTGTTATGTTGACCGATTTAGACATAGTTTATTGACAGTTAAATATTTCTAAAATGTATGCCAAATATATTAGACAAAGGCACCATTATACCTTTTTGTCAAAAAACATTCAAACGTCCGTCTTTGTATCGCCTTATGATTTTCAGAGTAGGTAGCGTATTTCAGCCAGTTCAATTTAACCCTTTTACTAATTCTTCGAATAAATATTTATTCTATTCTATTTATACTATATTGAATACATCCTTAAATAGATCACCACTTTTTTGTTACACTCAATAAACTTGCCCACACTACCGCGATAAATATTTAAAATTCCGATACGAACGAAACCATGTATAAAGATGTGTTCTTTCATGCGAAAAATCGATGTTCAGTGAACATTTTAAGATCCTTCGGGTTATGAACGTGCGCCGACATACCTAAGCGGTTTTGTGTTCTAGAAGGTTTGTATGTTACATTACATGACCGAAAATGGACAAAAAATATTTATGTTGATATTTTATTATTTATATATTATTTTTGCCCGGAAGACCGATGACCGTTGGGGTCGGCGTGTTCTCGAGTGGTGACCACGCACTGGACGGCGCAGCGTGGGAAGGCCCCCCACAAGATGGAGCGACGACCTGGTAAAGGTTGCGGGTGTCCAATGGATGCGGACAGCTCACGACCGATCTTTGTGGAACTCTCTGGGGGAGGCCTATGTCCAGCAGTGGACGTCAATTGGCTGATGATGATGATGATGATGATATAATTTTTTATTGCAACTTCGAACATTGTGATTAGTCTTGATTTTCGTAAGGTAATACCAATTTTATGGGACACTAATCAAATAAAAGGGCCAACATGACTACATGCGAGTAGGAAAGGAGGAATGTCCTTTTGGGATGCTGAAGACCATAGCTGCTTTTTTATGCTTGGTCCAGTATTCAGCTAAAACACATCTCACTGCTATATATACCAAAATGAGGATACTTAGAAGAGTTACGATCCAAAGCAAAGCAACCAATAAGACTTCAGCACCGCGAGATTGCAAACATATGAGTCGTTCTTCAACAGCGTGGCAGAGTATGGCTGCTGGTAAGTTCTGGCCACCGCTGCTCCGAAAGGTTCGTCCAGAAACTCAATCAACATTTAAGTCAAAAGTCATCCAATGCTGAACATATTATGCCTCCTTGAACTATGACTACTTCAATTCCTGAAGATATACTCACTGCCCAAAGGTAGATTCATTCCTAAGCATCATACCATTCTCATTTTTGCACCACTTACTGTCAACTTTTACTTTATAATCTCCTCTTTCCAAAGATTGTCTGGAAGATATCTTTCTTAAGCGATAAAGGCCGCTTTTTGTTTACCTTTTTCCAACAGCTTTGCTCTATATTTGTCTTTAAGGTGCAATAAAGAGTTGTTGTATTGTATTGTAGATACTAGTCACATTTGCTTTGAGAGACAGACTTTTGTGCTTGATCTAAGCCTACGTTGGGTATAAGCCTCTCCAAAGACTTTCACCATAAGACATCAATCGCTAGGCAGTCGACATAAACCAGAAACTAAAATAGAAGATTACTCACGGTCCAAAGCACTTGGATTGCGATGAGCAGCCAATACGTGTTGAGCACCACGAGGCTGCAGACATAAGAGTTGTTCTCCAGCAGTAAGGCGGTGTCTGGATGCTGGTATATTCTGGTCATTGTCCATTTCGTCCAGAAACTCCTAATCAGCATTTAAGTCGAAACCACTGCTTAACATATGCCTCTCCATACTATGACTTCTCCGATTCCTGAAGGGATACTCACTAAAGGTAGATGCTGGTCAGTTGCTCTGATATACTTTTTTAATTTCATTATGATTTCAGATGTTCCTACGTTGGGCATAAGCCTTCCCAAAGACCATCATAATCATAAGACTAGAAATAAACTAAAGACTAGAATTGAAGATTACTTACTTATCCCGCTGTCGTAAGAGTTGACTAAAGGATTGAAGTGTCACTGACCATTGATAGAAGACTGATGATGGGCAGCAGCATCATCATAGGACACATTACTGCGATCGCCAACCCGCTTTCGTAGCGTGGCGTGGGTATTTACCTCCTAATGCGTCTATACGCATACTTAATAGGAGAGACCTACCAGCAGTGGACTGAGATGTGAAAATTGAAGATGACTCACGGTCCGAAGCACTTGGATTGCGTAAGCAGCCAATATGTGTTCAGCACGACGAGGCTGCAGACATAGGAGTTGTTCTCCAGCAGTGACGCCGCGTATGGGTGCTGGTAGATCCTGGTCACCGCGGCTCCGAGACCCTCGCTGCTGTCTTGCCCTTGGTCCAGGTTTTCTGTGATTGTATACATCTAGTAAATATTTGTGTATTTTAGGGTTCCGTAGTAAAGTAGGATTCCTTACAGTTTCGCCATGTCCGTCTGTCTGTCTGTCTGTCTGCAGTATAACTCCTTAAGGTGCGTTCAAACTAAAAGAGCATTCGCTGTTCTAACCTCCCACTCTACGAAATTCGATCGGTACACAAAACGTGATTGGTTGATTTCGTAGAACGGGCGCTAGAACAGCGAATGCTTTTTTGGTTTAAACGCACCTTTAGCAGTTAGTACTAGAAATTTTTCAATTTGATATAGGTATACACATTGATCATGTCGATAAAGTGGAAGAATAAAATAAACAAATTATATCACGTGCCTCCCCTACACGTAAAATGGGGATAATATTTATATTTTGCTGTAAGTGTGGGGATCGTTGAATAGGTCTTTTAATAAGAATAATGGTCCCAAAACAAAGTTATTTTCTTAGTCGACATTACTTTAGCCCACAGAGGGTTAAAAAAAGTCATGAATAATGGGCTTATGGACTATTTTAAAATAAAACTATTTCGAACATAATCGGCCGGTTTACTTGGCTGTTTTTTTTAAATTGATGAAAAATTAAGACGAAAATACGTTTCAAAGTAAATCAAATTCACTTCTCGCATTTTTGACCGCACTATCCAAGATGTCAAATCGATACTTTATATCCTTAGTGGAACTTTTCACGGATAATGTAGCCTTATAAAATATGATTTGATCCTTTCTATAAAATCTTATGACGTACGCAATCAAAGTAGATTTGACGATTTGATTTTACGAGTATGACATCTTTTGTTCTACGAGTATGGACAATCATTTCTTGTTTTCGTAGATTTTATTACCTACAAAGTCCAAGTTTTGTTTTGTTTGTATATGCAAATGTAATGCAAAATACTATTCCTATTGACGCTGTCGTACCGTCACTATCAGATATAATATCGTAGCGTCCGAAGCGTTCAAAAATATCTGAACACGCCTTTGTTACTATGATGATTTATGTCAGTGTATGAATGCAGTTTTTTTAATAAAATGGATCTCACAGTTCCTAAGACAAGATTTCGCTACCTGTCATGGTTTCAAAAACCTACATACTGACCCATTTAGATTGATCATATCTCTATCATATGCTGTGATCATATGATATCGTATATGATAGATACTTAAATTCATACGTAATAAAAATACATAATGTGTAGTGTACACAGCCATGACCAAGAAACAAATATTTGTGATAAATAAATATACAAATATTGCCCTCGTCGGGATTCGAACCCGGAACATCCAGCTTCGTAGGCAGGATCACCAACAAGGGTACGGAGGCTGACAAATCTGATGGCGATAGTACAGTTTGTACTAGGAATCCATAAAATATGTAAAGTTACATGAACATCTTACCATTTTCATCTAACCCCGGCGGCGCTGTGCTATTGCTCTTTATTTCACCGCTGTCCAACGTCTGCTCGCCTGGTACATGAGAATTGAATCAATATTGACCAACGTGATTGTATACAAACAAGCAAACATTTGTACATGTAGTACAGGCCTAACAAGGCGCATATTGTACAAGTACATGCATTGTACATGTGCATGTGCGATATCGTGTCATGTTGATTGTTTTCAAATGTAGCGCAATTGTTCATGATTTGATTGGAAACTGTTCATATTTCAGACACTTAAAAATTAATACTAAATAAAAAAATACATATTTCTCCTGTTATACCCGTTCATTAAAAAAATAAAACTTCACGATTCTCGGAGATATACATAGACATAATACATAAAAAAATAAATAGGCGAATTGAGAACCTCCTCCTTTTTTGAACTCGGTTACACGTGAACAGATTTCCATTGTTTTTAAAGTACGGGGTTCACCAACATGTCGGCGAAAATATTACGGCATGTTATCGCTTGCTAAACTATTATTCCCATAGTTTCATTTGGCAAAATCATTACATGGCAAACTAACGTTACGCAGACGTATCTTTCGCATATTATCATGTTTCAATCTAACCTAACCTATTTGCCAAATGAGAATTCGGTCAAATGAAAGTTGGCAAATAATAATTTGGTAAATATTCGTATGCCAAGTGAAAAGTGAAAAGTTGGCTAGTGATATTCGGCAAAATGAAATTCTGCGAAAGGTAGGAAACCCCCAGGAGACCAAGGTGCTTAGACAAGTTGCCAATCGCTAACGCTTAAACGTCAATCGTAAACGAAAGACAGCTAACTGTCTTTGTCGCACTAATATGAAAGAGTGACAGAGAGGGAAAACTACGATACGCTATTAAGCGTAAGCGATTGGCAACTTGGCTAAGCATCCTGACGTTTTACGACGAACAATTTTATTGACCCTAATATTTCCTCGCACAACGTATCAGTCTTGCGATACAGCGAAGAAATGCCGCCAGCATCCTCGGCACAATGCCACAAGGGCCAATCTTAGATATATTATAGGTTAGGTTAGTTAGATTATGTATATAAATGGTACAGTTTTGAAAGACCGATTTAAAACCTTAATACATCGAATTATGTACCTAGTAGCTTTCAATCACTGTTTATCTTGCTCAAAATCGCTAGTTGTTAGTATTACATAACCCAAGTTGTTTGTTATCAAAGTGCTGAATTGCCAAGTTCGCAGCACATATTGTTTAGGTTTCCATTCAAGGCTACAGTTCCTATACGAACATTGATTTGAATGGTGGTAGGACCTCGTGCAGGGTCCGCCCGGATAGCTACCACCATCTTACCCGTTAACCTGCCGCTAAATAGCAGTGTTTACACTGCTGTGCTGCAGTGTTTCGGTTTGGGGGTAAGATAGCCGGTGTAATTACTGGCATAGAGGCAATCCATCTAAGTCCTCAGGGTAGGCAGCGCATAGGCGACTTTTGGTCACTACGCCCATGGGCCTCAGTTTCTGCTTTCCATCAGGTGGGCTGAGAGCTCAGTTGTCTACCTTCGTCACATAAAATGTTGTACGAGTTTCTGAGTTGAATTATACATTTTAAACTTTTTTCAGTACAGATACCTAGTGCTTTATTTACGCTCTAGTGCGAGAAGAGGTTTATTTCTTGTCAGTTCGAAACTTCAGGACCATTTGTTCTGAAAATCGTCGTACAATACAAGTGTAATAAGGAAATCGTAACTCGTAGCGATTTAAATTTATCGCCACGCGTTTTGAACTTAATTTAGAATACAAATATGGACGTTCAGAAATAGCTAACATGTAATTTCCTAGCCATCACATTACATCATCAGCTTATTTAGTCCAATGCTGAACATAGGCATATCTTAGTTCCTATGAGTACCGCATTAGTAGGTATTGCCCATAATCGCCACGCCGGGCAAGCGGGTTGGCGATCGCAGTTTGTGTCCACTACGATGACTATGCCCATCATCATTCTTATCTTTCTAGGCATAATTAAAAAATGCCGATACAATCAGCCATTATTTTTCAATGTAGTTTCAATAATATACAGGGTGATCAATCCAAATGGGTCAATACGGCGGTTTTGGAAACCAGATAGCGAATTCTTGTCTTAGAAACCATGAGATCGATTTTAGTAAAAAAAAAACTACATTCATACACTTATAAAAACACGTGTACTTGGCCTAGAAATCGAACCCGCACTTTAATAAAAATAAAATGTAGTTATTTTCATTTGGATATCGGTTGTGTAGCTCTTAAATAGTAAATGTTATTAAGAAAACTGATATCTAAAACTAATAAAATGCATTGTTTTTAAACAATGAAGTCTTATTTTTCAATACTTCAGTGCCGCCGCCGGCCCTTTGATTTTGTATAGGGAAGGTACAAATTATGAGAGATATCAAAATCTGTTCTTGGGAACCATAGTTTCGTTTTTAGATTAAATAATAATACCATGGGTCCTAAGAACAGATTCCATACCTACTGACCGATTCTGATTGATCACCCTGTATCACATCATCAGTCTATTATAGTCCACTGC
This sequence comes from Thaumatotibia leucotreta, assembly GCA_025490895.1. Lineage (NCBI taxonomy): Eukaryota > Metazoa > Arthropoda > Insecta > Lepidoptera > Tortricidae > Thaumatotibia > Thaumatotibia leucotreta. Next base: position 23,334 of record JALPQI010008168.1, read on the forward strand.
TGGACGTAGGCCTCTCCTATTAACTATGCGTATAGACGTATTAGGAGGTAAATGCCCGTAATCACCAAGCGGATTGGCGATCGCAGCAATGTGTCCTTCTGATAACGCTGCTGCCCATCATCAATCTTTTATCAAATAATGGTAAGTGACACTTCAATCCCTTACGACATCCGCAGGAGGAGTTTGGGTGGTGACAAATGTAATTACTGCCGTCACCACACGGCTTCACGGACCACTCTGTATAAACTAATCTAAATCATAGAACAAACAATACTGAAACTAATTGCACATAACAGTAATATTAACCTCCGTATAGCGTGCCTCGCCGCCATAACGAACGTAATGTGATCGCGTTAGATAATGGCTGCTTTTATTGACAAGGTAATATTTCATATCAATGCCTACAATGGAATTATGGAAATGATAAGGATTCATGTTTGAAACTGAATAGATTGTAGGACCTACTGGTAATAAGTATATATTATTATCATGGTCAATCTTATACAAATCGACACTTCGACATCGATACTTCTAAGCTTTAAGGTGACTATTTACAAAGGTTTTCATAGATACCGGCGTCATATAACAAATTTTCTGAATATGATCTAGATTATAAATATTAGATGTCATATACCAAAGAAAAACGATAAAATTTCGTGTTCACCCCCTCTATCTTTTCATCCGTGGGTGCAAAAATATGAAAAAAAAATCATGATTTTTGAGCTTACAGAATATTTTATAATAAAACTATTCTGAACATAATCGACCCAGCCGTTTTTGAATAACTACGGAACCTTACACTGACCATGGCCCGACACGCTCTTGCCGGTTTTGGGTTTAATAACTGTTTTCTCTCTCATCTATACTAACCCCCTTATTCATAATCGTAACTTAACAAGCCGCTAAGTATTGTCTCTTTCGGTCTTATAGACATATTGTTAAAAGCGAAAGGGACCAACAATAATTAGGGGCTTGCTAATTTTGGAGACGTTTATGAATAAGGGGGTAAATATCTATTACTTTCTTCTTACCTGAGTCCTCATCTTCATCTGAGTTTAGTTTCGCCCGCGCACACGAGATGGCGCCGACCACTACAAGGAACCACAGACTCGCGCGCATGATCTTGACTGTACTTGCCTACTGATTTAGAAATTGGACGGAAACTAGGCACGTGATTGTATAGCACGGGTAGCCATAGAGTTAGGAATGAGCGATAACTAAGAATAAGAATGGTTTATTTGGTGCCATACAGTATTATCAAACCGGAATCAGAAATCATTTTCTTTTTTTTGAAACAAACAGTCACACAACAAATATTTTTACATACATATACTTTCCTTATTTCTAGACCTATAGTTTCCACGATTTACAATTTACCTTGCCTGCCTTATACTAATTTATAAGTTGCATCATCATCATCATCATCATCAGCCTATATTAGTCCACTGTTGGACGTAGGCCTCTCCTATTAACTAAGCGTATAGACACATTAGGAGGTAAATGCCCATAATCGCCACGCTGGGCAAGCGGATTGGCGATCGCAGTAATGTGTCCACATCAATCTTGTAGAATGGTCAGTGACACTTCAATCCCTTAGTCGACTCTTACGACAACCGCAGGAGTTGGGGTGGTGACAAATGTATTCTTACTGCCGTCACCACACGGCACGGAATCAGAAAGGGATTCAAAAATACTGCCGATATTTTTTTTATGTGACGAATGTAGACAACTGAGCTCTCAGCCAACCTAATGGAAACCAAAACTGAGGCCCATGGATATAGTGACCAAAAAATCGCCTATGCGCTGCCTACCCTGAGGACTTAGATGGATTGCCTCTATCTATGCCAGTAATTACATCGGCTATCTTACCCCCAAACCGACACATAGCAGTGCATACACTGCTATGTAGCGGCAGGTTAACAAGTAAGACGGTGGTAGCTATCCGGGCGGACCCTGCACGAGGTCCTACCACCAGCAAAACATAACAAATGACAAATGACACCTTTTATCAAGAAATATTTGTTTGTAGACACACTCAAATACTTGTCTTAGTAAAGCAAAGCAAACATCATTATTCAATAATATGTAAAATCCAGCACGTAAACCAAATAAATAACATAATGTGCCGGCACTAAATCACTCCGCGCTCTACCATGGCAACTCAGGATGTTTTCATTTTGCCGAATGTTTGTGTCAACATCGATATGTTACGTTTCTAAGCAAATTGTAAGATTTTTCACCCGTATTTTTGAGGGTCATTTATAAACGCCAAAGTAACTCTTGTCTTTACACTGAACGACACGTTTTTACTGTAACGAATTTATGGTGGTTTATTAATCCGGACAATTAATAATTAAACAACAAATAATTCAGAAATGGCTTAACATTGGCCGTGTGACGGCAGTAAGAATACATTTGTCACCACCCCTACTCCTCCTGCGGGTGTCGTAGGAGTCGACTAAGGGATTGAAGTGTCACTGACCATTCATCGATAAAAGATTGATGTTGGGCAGCAGCGTCACCATAATGGACACATGACTGCGATCGCCAACCTGCTGGCCCAGCGTGGCGATAATGGGCATTTACCTCGTAATGCACACATAGTTGATAGGAGAGGCCTACGTCCAGCTGTGGACTATCATAGGCTGATGATGTATGTAGCGGCTTGTTACGTTAACAAACGTTTATGAATAACGGGGTTAGATAATACAATGCAAATGTAATACAATTTTACATAAGTATATTTCTCTGACTTGTTGATCAGTTACACAACAAAACATGCCGTGTAGTTTACTAACGACCCTAACGAACATAAAAAAATCGTTTAAAATTCCAGTCTCCATTGTTTTCACTACAGTGAAATTTAATAGTTTATTTTCCCTAGGCATTTACACTGAAGAATGTACAGTGAACGACAAAGATATGTATCCAATTGTTCACCTTACTGCGTTGTAATAAGAGGAAAAAGTGTATGCATCTCTGTAGTGGACTGTACAAAAGGAATGCGTCTGCGAGCCGGGTACAGAGAGAATAGCAAATAACGTGGCCACTATTCACAAAGAGTTGCATCTTCTGAGCATAATTTGAACTCTTGAATTTTGAGATTTCAGACGTAACTAATATTAATGCATGTTTTTTGTTATACCATTTGTCAGTAGGCAACAAAAAAAATTAAAAAAATCATAAAAACTTGCCCCATTCCATAATCACGCACTTATACAAACCTTGTCGGTGGTCCAAACCTTGACGTTAAAAGTTTTTTTTTTAGATTCCTCACGTCATGAGCTATCAGAATATACCCCACGTATGTTAGCCGATTTTTTGTAGTTTTCGAGTTATGAATTTTTGAAAATTTTTTTTTTCGAAATTCTGGATTGAAGAAATTTATTAATAAAAAAAAAACTATTGTGTTTTTAACTAGTTACTTTTTGTTAAAGTATTACTACAAATAAAGCATTTACTGACAAAAAAAATTGCGTCCTCACTTTGATACAAGTAGGATAAAAAAATAACAAATTCAAATTTTTACGCTAAAAATGCATCAAAATAGCATTAATGTACGTAAATAAAATATATTTCAAGGAATTTTCGTAGTCTACAGACCGCCCTAGACCTTGAGCCTTCGTAAAAGCAAAAAAAGTGATACCTACTTAATGATGAGGATTTTTCGGAGTAGATATTATGTATACAAATATTTCTAAGGTAGCTGATCAAGCCGTCACGTTCCCGACAAAGTAGACTCTCATAAAGTACACCACGACATAGCTAAAATGGCTGGGTCACGTTTTATGTAGTTACATTTTACAATTTCGCTGTTCGCCTGTCTAATGCACGCACATATCATTATTATTGGCTAGTAAGAGAGGCAAATAGCAAAATTGTAACTTTATAAAACGCGACCCTGGTTTATACGAGGAGCGACTAGTGAAGTTGAATAGCCATTGCATTGTGAAGGCAACGTCCTCACAACAGCACTCCCGGGCGTACTCCAGTAATAATTAAAGGAAGCATTCGTACTGCGTCCCGTTTTGGGTGTACGTGAATTTATAATAATAATATGACTGCTGTGTTTGGGAAGCCAATTTCTTAAACATAGTAGACTACTGCGACCATAATATTATTATATAACATGGACGTCTAACACCAGCTCAAAAATGCCCCCAAAAAGAATTGTTCAATTGTGCCAAGATGGGCAGATCAGCGCTTTCCTTAACACCGCGCATATTTCGGCGCAACATCTTTGACAAATGTTTATAAAATATAGCCAATCAAAACTTTGACGAACCAATCACAACTATTTTTAAATGGCGGTTTAAATTTTTATATTTTGGGGCTTATATTGAAATTCATTACCGTGATGCATTGAAGAGGGGGTGACACTAAACTTGTCAACTAAAATTCAGGACCGTTTTTGAACGGCAATTTAGTATGGCGTGCGGCTTCCATGTTTTATTTTGTTCGTAGATTTAGTAGTATGTCGGAGGCCAAGGCCCACTTCGGATCAATGAGCCAGCACAGTTAGTAAGTAATTCCAACTTGCTCTAAGCCACGTTTTTAATATGGTTGACAGTTCATTTGCTTGGAAAAGTTAATGTGGACAGACTCTGAGTATTTTCTATTCTCGACTGCATGTTCAGAAAGTTGACGTTACCTAAACAAATTTTCTATTAAAATAAATCTCGACACGGGGGCTACCTAATAATTAAGTATCAAATTTGTAGGTCTTCTCGGAAACCTTTAACTTTCGGACATGGTCTTGTCGTGAGTGCCACACATGTCTAAATAAGAATACCTATACCGCACAGAATTAGATTTGGATAGAAGAAACAAGTTCATTCATTTGTATGGCGGCCGAGCGTGTCAGATTTTGTACTGGTTGATACTTGCCTATGATTTTAAATATGTCTCAGTCCCTTGAGCCTTCATATTTTGTGTTGTTCCAATTAATATTACTTAAGGAGGCATTATTAATGTTTTTGTTCACTTCAACTTACAAAATTTGACGCCCGAAAGCTGCACTGCGATTAAAGACGGACAACTCAGTGGATTTCACTGAGTTCATTTGACACGCTAAGTAGATACGTTTGCTTGATCTATGGTATATATGACATCTGTGACCTATACATACCATTTACATACTTCCCGTTGACCTACATCGTACAGAACCAACCGTTGCGATTGTTTTTAACAGGATTCAACGGTGTCGGTGTTAATTGATCCCAGTCCTCCGATTACATTTCGGCCCTTTATTTGTTGTCTCCCCAATAATACGTGTTCAGGAAATCGGGAAATTAAACTGTCAACACTTAAATTACCGCAAAATCAAAGCTTTATTCCGAGCTTGGAAATAATCTTCATTTTCATCATAGCCTATTTCAGTGCACTGCTGGACTTGAGTGTCTCGTATTTATTATCTATGTGGGCATTAGAATGTACATAAATGCCCATAGGCAATGGTCTCACCTCGAGCTACTAAGCTATGAACTATCGGCTACAAACAGAACAAAAGATGTTAATAGCTATCAGCTATTAACGCCGGGCGAGTATCGCCGTGTCTCTCTTATTTACACGGAAGTACGCATCTTTTGTTCGTGTTTATAGCCCATAGTTTATAGCTTAGTAGCTCGCGGCGAGACTAGTGCCTTAAGAGCCACGGCGATACTCTCCCGGCTGTGATAGCTGATAGCTGGGCGAGTATCGCCGTGTCTCTTTTATTTACACGGGAGTGCGTATCTTTTGATCGAGACCAGGGCCATAATCACCAATCAATAGTGTTCACTATGATGATGCATAGGTACAATACACCACATAATATTTGTGTGCCCTATCATCAAATTTAACTCTTTCGACGGATGTAGTTGCTTATTTGTCTCAAATTAAGTACCTAATTTAAAATGTTAAGCATAGAACAATTTACTTATGCCATACGATAATGGTACATTACGACACAAGTGTGAAAAATATGAAATGCGAAACGAGTGGCGATGTTTTAAATCGACACGAGTTACGAATTTCGTTTTTGCTCGTACGACGTTTTTTAGTGCAGATGGCCCTCCAAAGTTTTGGACCTGACGTAAAATAACACACTTCTCGCACTAGAGCCTAAAAAACGCACCATCTGCACTAAAAATAAATAAATGATGCTGATGCCCATCATCACTTTTAACCCCTTAGTCGACTCATACGATAATCACGGAAAGAGTAGGGGCGGTGATAAATATATTCTTACTGCCGTCACCACGCGGCAAATGGGTAATCAGAATCACATATACCGTGTATAAATCTAATAAAATAATAAATTAAATCGAGCATAGGATTCATCAGTTTCTTTAGATACCCGTAATGATCACTCCACAGCAGCATTCTTGAAAGATTATCGAAACAGCAAATTTAATGCATGTTGCGGCAGTCAAGTCGGCAAAGTGTGTTGCATTGCATTGCGGGCCGAATTATTACTTGTTGATATTTTTTACTGTTAAACTAGGTAAACGGTAAGTACATTTACTTTTTATGTCCTATTCGACCGCCTTGTTCTGGCCGTGTGGTGACGGCCAGAATAATTGTCACCACCCCAACACTTCTCGTGGGTGTCGCAAGAGTCGACCAAGGGATTGAAGTGTCACTGACCATTCTTTGATTTGATTGATGATGGGCAGCAGCGTCATCATAGTGGACATTTTACTGCGGTCGCCAATCCGCTTGCCCAGCGTGGTAATTATGTGTATTTACCTCCTAATTCATCAATACGCATAATTAATAGGAGTGGCCTATATGTACAGCAGTGTTCTAACAGAGTTCTAACCTACGTTAATCAGGGCCTAGTTGGTAGTGACCCTGCCTACGATGCTGGAGGTTCCGGTTCCGGGTTCGAATCCTGGCGAGGGCATTATTTGTGTATTCATTCATCACAAATATTTGTTCCTTGGTCATGGTCGTCTTTGTATTTAAGTATCTATATGTATCTAACTATTATATATATCCTCGCCTGGTACCCACATCACAAGCCTTAATTGAGCTTACCGTGGGCCTAGGTCGATTTGTGTAAGACGTCCCAAGATATTTATTTTATTTTTCTATTTATTTGTTTACCTGTAATGTATTTAGAACATGAACTCGTAAAATTTTTTTTAAGTAGAAATGTCATTACGGCGATTGGAAATCGTTCCGAAGTTGTCCTTTGGCACAATGGCGTTCCATTTCTGTGGAAACTTGTAGGTAATGTAGGTCCTTTGTGGGATTCAGGAAATAGCTTTCTCCACCTATTTGCTACCTGAACAAATGTCGCGGTGAACCAGGTTGGATGAAAAATAAAAATAAGTTCAATTTATGTAGTAGGGACATAAATCGAACAAATCTTTACCGATCGAAATTAGAATCTAAAAAAAAAAAGTATATAAATCTACTTGTATAATTCCATAATCACGCACTTTTAGAGCCCAATCTTGGTTTTATATTATTTTAGCCCGATCTTAAAATCTTAAACCTTCTGTTCACATACATTTTTAGATAAAATTATTGATATTTATCAGTCGAAACGTAAAAATATATCTACGAACGTAATTCATGATATTATGTTTCAAAGACGTCAAATGCTAGGGAAAATCAGCCAATATTTGTTTACATTTTTTTTAGATTATACTAACGATTGGTATTACACCACATCTGAAATTGACCCATGTGGTATTGTGCAATTCCGAGCCAGGGTGCTCACAAATATCTGAGCAGGCCTCTTATTGTACTGTTTAGATATTTTTGAGCTCCATGAACCATCTAAATAGGTATCCTGCATTATCACAGAATTTCATTTTGCCGAATACCAATTACCTACCAACTTTTCGCACTTGGCATACCAACACATTTACAAAGTTATTATTTGCCATCTATCATTTGGTTGCATTTTTATTTGGCTACTACGTTAGGTTAGGTTGGAATATGATAATTTGCGAAAGATACTTCTGCGTAATATTGGTTTGCCATGCAATTGTGTGCCAAATGAAAGTATGGGATTATTAGTTTGGGAAGTTATAATATTTTGTTATTAGAGCATTACACATGCAATAAAACTATGAAAAACGGATAAACTCGCGTTTTATTAAATTTAACTTCATCCCGACGTTTCCAACACTTAACGGGGTTTGTCGCCCGCAGACCACGAACCCTGTAAAGTGTTCGAAACGTGTCGGGATGAAGTTAAATTTAATTAATATACGCGAGTTTATCCGTTTTTCATAGTTTTATTTCTTGGGAAGTTATAATTATGCCATTATATTTTCGGCCACATTTTAATAAACCAATGATCTATTATAACCGCGATTTAAACACAAATAACAATTTCTGTCCTTATCAGTCCCTTGACTAGGACCGAATGTCCACTCTTCAAGATAATGCGCCGTTACAGCGGTCCCATTAGTGGGATGGGGTCCCGTATCCGACCGTTTTTCTCCCAAATCGTGGATCTTACCATGGGTTTGCAGTATTACCTCACTAGCAAGAATGCCCTTGTTTTATGGCTACCTTGTATATAATGGGACACTAAATAAATAAACAAATATCTTGGAACTTCTTACAAAAATTGACCTAGTCCCTCGGTAAGCCGAATTAAGGCTCAACAATCTAATTTAAGTCGATAATTGCTTGACATGCTTCGATCCATTTAGAGGATCCTCGTCATGGAGTACCCGCGACCAAAGCCCGACGTGTATTACGCTCTGCTAGAGTGGCGGGCAGCGCTGGCGAGGACGGTGAAAGTAGAGAACTATACTTATTGTCATCATCATCATCATCATCATTAGCCTATGATAGTCCACTGCTGGACGTAGGCCTCTCCTATTAACTATGCATATAGACGCATTAGGAGGTAAATGCCCATAATCGCCACGCCGGGCAAGCGGATTGGCGATCGCAGTAATGTGTCCACTATGATGACGCTGCTGCCCATCATCAATCTTTATTAAATAATGGTCACTTGGTCAGTGACACTTCAATCCTTAAGTCGATTCTTACGACACCCGCAGGAGGAGTTGGGGTGGTGACAAATGTATTCCAACTGCCGTCAAACCACACGGCAAATTTAACGGCACTTATTGTCACTTTTGTCAAAAACTGGATTGTACACAACACTAACTACGTCACTGGGTAATAAGGCAGGTAGTAGGTAACCCATTTTGCAAAAAATTTAAATATGTTTGAGTCTCATGTTTTGTGAGTTAGTATTCCGCTTACCGACACCGTGATGCATACAATATTTTTCCGACAAAAAAATAAGTTTTAAGACAATATTATTTTCATCACACTTGCTGTCTAAGCGCGCCGTTGTTTGCGCGCGTAGCGGGAGTAATAGAAAAGTGAAATTCCTTAGGGAGTAATAGAAATGTCAGTACGTCATTTAATAATATTATGTCATAAAACTTATTTTTTGGTTGGCAAGTGTGATGAAAAACATTGTATGCATCAAGGGAGGTAAGTACGGAATTACTAACGAGAGTGTTAGAAGCCCGACGCCGTCAGGCGGAGGGCTTTTATGACTCGAGTTAGTACAATGTACTATAAATGACGTATTGACATTTCTATTACTCCCTAGGGAATTTCGCTTTTATATTACTCCCGCTACGCACGCAAGCAATGGTGCGCTTAGACAGCAAGTGTGATGAAAAATAATGAAAACAGAATAGACTCATAAAAAGCCAATAAAAGCTGACGAATTGGTGAGAGACTAACTATGGAAGGCGAGTAAGTTTCCACAGTCGACTCTGTAAAGCGAACTCGTGGTAACGTAGTCATTCTGGTGATATAGTGACCAGTGATCAAGAAGGTTTACTGAGCAGTGGTTTAATGCGATGTGATGTAAGACTTTGACCTTTAGGACCATACACACTGAAAAAAGGTTGTTTAATGGGAAATTTAATCAAATTTTCGCCTATGATCTTTTTCACTTTTAGGGACACTTTTATTCGATAATGAATTTTATTATCATGAAAATTAACTTGATTCTGCTAAAACCTGATTTGTGCAGATATCAGGTATTTGCAATAAAAGAACATTTAGTACAAACGAGCATTTACTCATTCTATCCCCCACTCTACGAAATCAACGAATTTCGACGAATTACGTTTTGTGTAACGAACAAATTTCGTAGAGTGGGGGATAAAATGAGCGAATGCTCGTTTAGTCTAAATGCACCTTTATAGGACAATATATTAGACGATTAGAATGGGATTCAAAAGTACTGTTGTCACAACAGTTTATAAGTCAATCTAGGATATACATTCGTTACAATGTGCTACTTTGTCAATTGGTACCTGAAGGTGCGTTCAAACCAAAAGAGCATTCGCTGTTCTTTCCCCCCACTCTACGAAATTCGATCGTCACACAAAACTTAATTGGTTGATTTCGTAGAACGGGGGATAGAACAGTGAATGCTCTTTTGGGTTGAACGCACCTTTATACAAATGACGAAGTATAGTATAACATTGAGACGTTTATAGAAACTTCGGCAAAAATGATGCCACCAAAATTAGGCGGTTGAAACGCTCAGATATTCACCCATTTCCTCGCCTTAGCTCAAAAAATAACTGATTCATACGAAATTGCAGTCAACAGGTCGCTGCCTATAAATATGCCCAATAGTTTTGCAAATTCAACCCGAACATAACATTTAAAAGTTAGTAATATCCCGTCATTCTTCAGAATGAATAATGCAGCGAAGTTTGCAGCCTTGCACTTGTTGCACCAAGTCCCGCGGGTCAATTATGAGGTCTACTCAGATGTTTAAACTGTCTTCATCTTGTCTTTGTGAGGATTATTTGATATTTCGAATCGACTTCAAAAAAGGAGGAGGTTTACAATTCGCCATAGAACAACAAAAACTGAATAATATCACGTATACCTACACTTTATGATATTTTGAATATTTCGTCACGTCATCAGCCTATCACAGTCCACTGCTGGACGTAGGCCTCTCCTATTAACTATGCATATAAGACGCATTAGGAGGTAAATGCCCATAATCGCCACGCTGGGCAAGCGGATTGGCGATCGCAGTAATGTGTCCACTATGATGACGCTGCTGCCCATCATCAATCTTTTATCAAATAATGGTCAGTGACACTTCAATCCCTTAGGAGTTGGGGTGGTGACAAAATGTATTCTTACTGCCGTCACCACACGGCATATTTTTGAATATTCACTAACCCTAAAATATGTGTGCGATGAATTTGGCTTGGCACTGATTTCAAAGAGATCAGTAGGGTACCTACTATCAATTATATTTTGTTTCAATGAATAGGATAAAAATTTTAAAGGTTTGGGTTGGAAATCCTAAGTGGTAGGAACCAATATTATTTTGCACTTTTTAGTTCCAGTGTATTTTTGAAGGCGGTTTTATTTTTATTTTTTATAGCGTTTATTCCAAACTTCTCACATAAGTTCTTTTTTAAAAAATCTGTACGCTCTTTCTTTGCTAGCAGAATTAAAATAGATATATTATAGAAGAGGACGAAACAAACAATCAGAGTATTGTTTGTTTTGTCCTCTTCTATATGTATATATTTTATGTATGTATGTATTTACTATTATATGGAATGTATATATGTAATGTCTCTATTTATATATGGAATATATATGTTAGTTCGTGCATAAGTGCTTCTTTTTAGTAAGTATTGTATTATTTTAGTTGCACCGTCCACAATCTCTCTGCTTTGCCTAAAGGTTGACTGGTAGAGAATGCCTAATGGCATTAAGTCCGCCTTTTGTACGTCAAATTATTTTCTTTTGTGCAATGAAGGTTAAATAAATAAATAAATATTCTCTCATAAATATCTCGAGTTATTACTTCCCTTCCCGTGTTTAATCATTTGTCGTTGTTGCTGTCATGTTCTAACAATTATGCAAGTGCGAAAGTGACGAGTAGCACGCAGGGCTCGGATACCGGTTTTTAATCCATACAAAAGAACGAAATCGAATTTCGTTCTTCTTTGTTCTTCGGTATATCAATTCTTTGTTAATGGAGTAATTTAAAAATACGACGTTGGTAATTTCATAACATTTTGAGTACTACATAAAGAATATAAAACATTTTCAATATTGGGCTATTTCGAGGTTTTCGAAAAAAAACCGGTTCCGAGCCTTGGTAGCACGGATAAACCGTAAACGCGTGACCATCGTAATCCACCCGGTAAAGATAGCTGGGTGCTTAGCCAAGTTGCCAATCGCTAGCGCTTCATCGTCAATCGTAAACGAAAGGCAGCTAGCTGTCTTTGTCGCACTAATATGCAAGAGTGACAGAGGGGGGAAAACTACGATACGCTACCAAGCGCTAGGGAATGGCAACTTGGCTAAGTAGGTATCCTGGTATCTATTCATTTGCGCAACGCGCGATCGAACAGAGAACAATCGGCTGATTATGTATGTCCCACGAAAATTTAAATTCAAATACACACAAAATTTGTTTACATTTAAACTTCTATTGATGGCTTTATGATTATAAATATTGGATGGCATAACTATAACTTTATGGTTGTTCATACTTTACATTAGAAACCCCTTAGCTAATCATGTTCCCCACAAAATCGATGCACAAACGGCTCGTTTATTATTCACCTGTAAACTATTATGAAAGTCAAAGCCGCGGCAATTGATCATGCGATATTACGAGGACGTGACGGAGCTATTTTATTCTGGCGACATTTTCGTGGTTCGCAGTTACACGGTAGATAAACATACAGTAGGTTAAAGAAGAAAGAAAGAAAGAAAAAAAGATTTATTGCCACACATACAAAAATACAATTTATACAAAAAAAACAACATTTATAATTAACCCTCAACAAAATAAACAAAATCATAAAATTGTGGCAACCGGCATTTTGCTGCGAGACAGACCGGCTGTTAGGTACATCGCTGATTTTCAGCCACCCCCGACGACTATTTCGTTTACAATACAAAGTGCGGGGTCAAGGTAAGAGAAAAAAAAAACATTATACACATGAAATAAAATAAAATAAATAGGTTTGCCTAGCGATGTACATGGAGAACATTCTCAGTTTCCTAAAATGACTTGAAAAAAAAAACAAGAAACTGATTTGAAGCTCACCTTTACAATCAAATGTATATGAAGGGTCCACGGAAAAATATGTCCAGTGCCTAAAAAAATCAGGGCAAATTCACACCTTATTTCGTTAAAAGTAAGGTGGTTTTTCCTTCTGTAATTTGAATTGACTAGACATGTTCTTTCATAATATATAGTTTTACTTCAAATTGTCAATCTCCGTAGCTTAGGTGGTAGGTTAGTGACCCTGCCTACGACCTACGAAGCCGCAAAAGGCAGAAAGGTTCTCGAGTGGCGGCTACGGCTACGACTGATGGCCTAGGTGAAGGTCGCAGGAGTCCGCTGGATGCAGGTGGCACAGGACCGGTCGTTGTGGCAATCTTTGTGGGAGGCCTATTCTCAGCAGTGGGCGTCTTTCAGCTGATATGATGACCTAGAAAATCTGCTGTTAATGTCTCATTTGCGTACTAAAAGGACCTTTGAGTTTTTGTACTTCGAAGCCCGGGCATTAACGTGCGGCGTTTCCGTTGAACCGCCGTTTTCGCCCTTAGGGCCCAAAAATTGAATTCTCATTGAGGAAAATTTGCAGAAATTAGTTTTTCGACGAGTTTTCCCTGGAGAGAAATGATTTACTTTCGAATGTCGTTCAGAAATTGTAGTCCTTTAGGTACCTAACTGTAGTGCGACAGAAATTATGCCGATTGGCTGCATTTTGAGAACTATACATCATCATCAGCCTATGATAGTCCACTGCTGGACGTAGGCCTCTCCTATTAACTATGCGCATGGACGCATTAGGAGGTAAATGCCCATAATCGCCACGCTAGGCAAGCGGATTGACGATCGCAGTAATGTGTCCACTATGATGACGCTGCTGCCCATTATCAATATTTAATCAAATAATGGTCAGTGACACTTCAATCCCTTATTTGACTCTTACGACACCCGCAGGAGCAGGTTGGGGTGGTGACAAATGTATTCTTATTCTTACTGCCGTCACCACACGGCCAACTGTACATAAATAAATCGATGTTTTTTTTCCTTGATTTTAAAGTAAGTAGGTACAAGTACATTTTACTTATATTATTTGCAAATTTCTAAACAGGCCTCTACTATCACGGCGTTAGTACATGTTCAGATATTTTAAAGCACTGTGGTCACTCCAATATATATGTTGCCGACTGTACCTAGAACTTGCTATGCAATATTATCTTATCTTGAACAGACAGGGCATTAGAATGCAAAGTTGGCGGATTATGCGATCTTTCGTAAGTCTTTTGGGGCACTTTCTTAAGTTCCTTATAAAATATAAATGATATTGACTATGATTCTTACCGTAGATTTCCACAGTAACAGTAAATAATCCAAATTTAAATATTAGATGGCACAAACCGTGTGCCGTGTGGTGACGGCAGTAAGAATACATTTGTCACCACCCCAACTCCTCCCGCGGGTGTCGTAAGAGTCGACTAAGGGATTGAAGTGTCACTGACCACTATTTGATAAAAGATTGATGATGGGCAGCAGCGTCATCATAGTGGACACATTACTGCGATCGCCAATCCGCTTGCCCAGCGTGGCGATTATGGGCATTTACCTCCTAATTCGTTCATACGCATAGTTAATAAGAGAGGCCTACGTCCAGCAGTGGAATATCATAGGCTGATGATGATGATGGCACAAACGATATTTCTCGGTTTGATAATGTTAGGAGACGTTTATGAATAAGGGTTATGTTTTTTGTGACGAAGGTAGACAAATGAGCTCTCAGCCCACCTGATGGAAAGCGGGAACTGAGGCACATGGACATAGTGACCAAAAATCGCCTATGCGCTGCCTACCCTGAGGACTTAGATGGATTGCCTCTATCTATGCCAGTAATTACACCGGCTATCTTATCTTAGACTGGCTCAGGACCGAGATGGGTGGCGTACTAGAAGAGAGGCCTATGCTCAGCAGTGGGCGATAAATGGCTGAAATGATGATGATGATGATGATCTTACCCCAAACTGGAACACAGTATTAACACTATTAACTGTTTAGCGGCAGGTTAACGGGTAAGACGGTGGTAGCTATCCGGGCGTACCCTGCACCACACCTGTTTTTTATTCTATATCGCGCATTAATATTCGAAAGTAAACAGATTATTCAATCAAGCAAAGAAGTAATACTTTATAACATAACATGAATAGATAGTATGAAATTAAGTACCTAATTTAGCTTTTGCTCGGAATTTTGTGAAAGTATATTAGTGTGAAATTACATAAATAATCCTTATTTGTGTGAGGTCGTGCGGCGCAAATGCATTTAAGATAATTGTCAATTAGTTGCATTAACCTTATTGTTGCATTTGCTTCGCATGACATTGCGACAACCTTGGCTCAAAAAAGAAAATGTTTAAAATGGCATTGTACCGAGGATGCTGGCGGCATTTCCTCACTGTAATCGCAACACTGATGCGTTGTGCGAGAAAGTCACCAGCTCTTCGGTTTTTAGTTACGTCAACCAGACGTTTCGCGTCAGCAAAGAATTTGCGTGCGCTGGGGCCCCATGAACCTAAAGTTTCTACGCCAAACGGTACAAAATCGTACTCTTTGCCGAGGCCCTTATATTTAGCCAGAAATGTCAATCCATGGTAAGGGACTAGGGGTACATTTTCGGATAATGATGTCGGAAATGACGTGGATTATCCTTGACATCGGTGGCGAAAACGAGTTTGACGTTTGCCGAGTTTAAAATTCATGCCGGCCCTTAAGGAATTTGGAGTAGGACTACGGCCCTACCGCGAACTTCCAAATCCGCAAATTTCGAGGATTTGTCTTTCCTACTCTAATGATGTCTTCGTTGGAGTGACAGAGAAAAGTCCTGGAAATTTACGAATTTAGATTTTCGCGGTAGTAGGCCTGGTTGGGAGTGTTGTTTTTGAGCGTTTTCACTTTCAAGGACACCCAATTAGCGTGAAATTAAAAAAAATACCTTAATTTTAGTCACGTTTGCATTAACTTAAAAAATTAACTACCGTGCAAAGCTAACGGCACTACTAAACTATGTTAACATTGTTGTCGATATATTTATTTATTAAACAAACAAACATAGTATAATATGAAAGTGCCGTTCAAACTTAAATCCCTAAAGATTTCGTACTTAATTTTGTAAGGAACTGACTGCAATTAAGGTTTTTTAATGTCACGCTAATTGGGTGTCTCTAAAACTGAAAATGCCTTAATTAGGGGATTTTTTTCGTAATTTCTGGGTTGTCTCCATAGAGAAAATTGCTTACCGTGATTAATAAATAATAAATAAATAAATAACTTGGGACATCTTACACAAATCAACCTAGTCCCACGGTAAGCTCAATTAAGGCTTGTGATGTGGGTACCAGGCGACGATATACAGGGTGTAATCGATAAGTGTTTACAGGCCATAATTCGGTAATTATGAGAGATATCAGAAAACTTTTAACTGATATTGAAAGTACGTTACCCAATGAGTAAAATTACATTAATAACTTTTTCTAAATAGATGAAGTAATATTAAAAATACTAACTTAAAACGATCCCATACATTTAGTATGACGACTTACAGCCTTAAAGAATGTCGTGTGTCGTAAGAGACAAAACTGTTAGAAATTCGTTATTTGTACGAATACATTGTAATAAAATAAGAAAACTACCATTTATGAAATAATTAATCTAACATTTATTCTTAAATAAAAAAATATTTGTATTAATCTAGTCTTTGAATGAACGGTTACGTACTAAATGTACGGAAGGATTTAAAGTTAATATTTGAGATATTTCTGATCTTATTTAAAAAAAGTTATTAGTGTAATTTTACTCGTTGGGTAATGCACTTTTGATATCAGTTAATTTTTTTCTGATACCTCTCATATTTACGGAATTATGGCCTATAACTTATCGATTACACCCTGTATATAATAGATAGATACATATAGATACACAGCCACGACCATGGAACAAATATTTGTGATAAATAATAAATGCACAAATAATGCCCTCGCCGGGATTTGAACCCGGAACCTCTTGCTTCGTAGGCAGGGTCACTACCAACTCGGCTACGGAGGCTGACATTCTTGTGATTGTGATTCACTCTTGTTCCACGACCCTCCCTGATGTCACCCTGTACGAGTATTAACCCTTGCATTCATGGCACTCTTTTTTTCGTTCGTGGTTGGCGGTAGCGCCTCTGAATCCTTTACAAATCAAAACAACTTCGATACCCGACGCCTAATGGCGGCTATTTCAGCAATTTTGGCGCAATACGACTTCCGCGTTACCCGAGATTAATGGTATTTTTGATACTCATTGTTATTATTATGTTTGTAACGGCGGAAATTAGGAGGCCGACTTGAAGTATGATATCTCTATTTGATTTGCTGTGGTTTTGACCTTGAATCGAGCGAACTACTTAATGCGATTGATGATTTGATTGATATTCGTCTGTGTCTAAGGCTGGCTCATTCTTGGATATGAACAATATCAACCGATGGAACAAAGATTTTCACTTTCAGTATACTGACCCAAATGAGATCATCAAAATGTTCAAGTCCTTGAAATTGAAGAACTCAGAAGACCTTTGGGGAATCTCTGTGAAAGTCATGCAATCTGTTATCGATACTATTGCACCGTACTTAGCAAATGTGTTTAATGCTTGTGTAAGAGAATGTGTGTTTCCCGATCTAATGAAGTACAGCAAAGTGATTCCTCTATTTAAATCAGGAAACAAATATGACCTTGGAAACTTTAGACCTATTTCCATACTTCCTGTTTTGAGTAAAGTGTTTGAGAAAATCATATTGAACCAACTGGTTCAACATTTCAACAGGAATGAACTGCTTCAGAATCAGCAATTTGGGTTTACAAGAGGTCGTTCAACTACAGATGCCGCCTCAGTACTAATCAAGCATATTTACGACGCCTGGGAAAATTCGCAAGATGCTATTGGTGTCTTCTGCGACCTCTCCAAAGCATTCGATTGCGTGGATCATGATACACTACTACACAAGCTAAAATACTATGGATTGTCAGTGAAAGCTCTCGACCTTGTCTGTTCTTACTTAAATTTAAGAACCTAGAAAGTGGTTGTAAATGGAACTGAGTCTTGTGGCAAGACTGTAAAGCTTGGAGTACCTCAGGGTTCTATTCTGGGGCCTTTCCTCTTCCTGGTGTACATAAATGACTTGCCGAACCTTGTAAAAGATAAATGTGATATAGTTCTGTTTGCTGATGATACATCATTAATTTTCAAAGTTGACAGAAAACAAATTGACTACAGACAAGTCAATGAAACTTTGAAAGAGGTATCAGAGTGGTTCACAGCAAATAATTTACTTCTTAATGCGAAGAAGACCAAATGTGTAAGATTCTCGCTTCCAAATGTAAGAAAGTCTGAAACTATTATCACGTTAAATGGCGAGAAGCTAGACCTTGTTCATATGCACTTTTTCTGGGCCTTACCTTGGACTGCAATCTGCAATGGGCTCCTCACATATCTACCCTGGCAAAAAGCTGAGCTCTGCCGCGTATGCAGTTAGAAGAATCCGACAGTTCACTGACGTGGAGACAGCTCGCCTAGTTTACTTTAGTTACTTTCACAGTATTATGTCTTATGGCATACTGGTTTGGGGCAAAGCAGCAGATTTGGACACCATCTTCATTCTTCAGAAGAGAGCTATTCGATCCATTTACAATATGAGCTCTCGCGACTCATTGAGAGAACGATTTAAGGAAATAGATATTCTCACAGTAGCTTCACAATACATACTGGATGTGATAATGTACACACATAAGAATATTAAATCCTTTAAGAAGCTTTCTGACATTCACAGCCGCAATACACGGAACAAGCATAAGTCATTGGTTACCAAGTTTCGTCTACAGAAAGTAAAAAAGTCGTTTGTTGGAAACTGTGTTACCTTTTTCAACAAAGTACCCTTAGAGGCATGGGAACTGCCCTATAATGCATTCAAAATGTACATCAAAAATGGTCTTCTCAAAAAGGGTTATTATAAAGTTGACGATTACTTGAATGACAAGGAACCATGGCCGTGTCTTCAGTCTCAAGAGCTGTCTTAGATTTACATGACATTGACTTGAATACATATTAGTTATGTATTTTGTAGACTTAGCTTATAAGACTGTTAGCTTAACAGCCTCTTTATAATTATTATTATTTTTTTATTCTTATTTTTTTTTGACGTTTGGAGAGCCTTTACACCTCCAAAATTATTAATTTTATTTATTATTCTTAGCATCTAATTTCTTTGACCGTGGAGACCTTTTACATCTCCACACTTAATATTTATTTCACCATGGAGCCCATTCATCTCCTTATATAGCAAAATTTTGACTTATTGGATACATAATAATTATGTATTCTGTAGCACTAGTTTACAAGACTGTTAGTTTAACTGTCTTCTGACATGAAACATTTGTTTCATACACCTTTTTATTTACTTTTTATTGACATTTGGAGATTTTTTACACCTCCAAATCATTATTATTATTATTTATTAACTGACACTGGGGACACTTTACATCTCCAAAATTATGTATTATTGACATTAGAGAGTATACTATACATCTCTAGTTTAATTTAATATTTGAGTTTATTTTACTGTGATGTCATGTCTAAATAGGTATTGGCTGTTGTCTTTTATATAATAAGAATAGTTGCTTTGTGATTGTCACTAAATTGTTAATTTTCTATTTTATTATTATTGTTAAAATCATGACGATTAGAGACCTTTTACATCTCTAAATCTTAATTTTTCTTTATTCTGTATAGATATAGATGCTTAATAATATTGTGAACATGTACAATAATTATTATTTTTGTTTAATATTACAATTCTTTATTTATTTCTCTTTTTTATAAAAATGTCTATTATATATTTTTTTTATGTAATAAATTCTTTAATGCATGTTATTTTAATAAGATGTATTATTATACTGTTTTGAAAAAAGTAAGTCCACCTGAGTTTCTTACTGGTTCTTCTCAGGAACGGTGTAGGGTTTGAACCAGTAGTAGATTTTTTTTTCTCTCTCTTGATAATGTCAGACGATTCGAAAATGCTTATTAATAAGCTTACTTGAATAAAGAATAGTTTGACTTTGACTTTGACTTTGACTTTGATGTACGGGTCACTTGATGGCAGCCACCACAGAATTAGATTTGCATAGAAGAAACAAGTTCATTCATTTGTATAGCGGCCGAGCGTGTCAGATTTTGTACTGAAGTTGTTACTTGCCTATGATTTTAAATATGTCTTAGGCCCTTGAGTATTCATATTTTTTTGAGTTGTTGCAATTACTATTACTTAAGGAGGCATTATTTATGTTTTTGTTCACTTCAACTTACAAAACGCCCGAAAGCTGCAAGCTGCGATTAAAGACGGACAGTGGATTTCACTGAGTTCATTTGACACGCTAAGTAGATACGTTTGCTTGATCTATGGTATATATGACATCTGTGGTAGCTACTATAGTTTGGGTAAGGATGTCTGTAACTCCAAAAGTTTGACAGACACGTCACCGATCTTTTCAACAAATATTTTTTTTCTGTGAGTGACACAAAAAACGCAGTTACTTTTTTTAAATTTGCCACCTTTTCTCACTTTCTGTTTCGTAACACAGTTGAGGCGATCGTGATATTTGTATTGATTTGCAAGGGGGCATTTACCTCCTAATGCGTCTATACGCATAGTTAATAGGAGAACCCTACGTCCAGCAGTGGACTATCATAGGCTGATGATGATGATGATGATGCAAGGGGAAGGATCAGAGTTCGCGGTACGTCTAAAGCTGCTGTTATTTCATAATTTAATTGGCTGTGATTTTATATTTCCTTAGGAGAACTTTCTGTTAAAATCTAAAGGTACCTAGTTATATCAAAGTCATTGTCAGAATTTATTGTCATTAGTATAAGTCTAGATTATATCGAATCAAATCGATGTCCAAAAATAAGAGTTTACCGTTTGAAAGGATGGCGCGAGGTAATTAGACCTTCTGTAGAAATTTACTTTAATATTCGGTAAATGTTTCATTATTATGCTATCAAGGACAATTGAGAAATCGCAATACTGTCTCAACCTAGTATCTGCGACACTTCATCATCATCATATCAGCCGAAAGACGTCCACTGCTAAACATAGGCGGGGAGGCCTAAACCCAAAGATTGCCACAATGAACGGTCCTGTGCCACCCGCATCCAGCGGACTCCTGCGACCTTCACCAGGTCATCAGTCCACCTTGTGGGGGGCCTACCCACGCGACACGTACTACGGGAAAAACACCCCTATTTAGACTAAAAGAAAGGTGAAATTTCCATGAATTTAACTATGTAAATCCGAGATTGAGAAAGTTGTTGTATTCTGGCCATTTTTCGCCACTTGACATCAAACGTGCCTATTTTGCGTGGTCCCAACGCTGGGAACTTGTTGGGGACTTCACAAACACCCTCGAATTTCTTCGCAGGTGTATTGCAGGCTTCCTCACGATGTTTTCCTTTACCGTGAAATCACTTGTGAGTATCAAATGATATTTCGTACATAAGTTTTATGAAAAACGCATTGGTACGAGCCGGAGATCGAACCCACGACCGCTGCGTAGCAGCCATGCGTTTTACTAGGCCACAAGCACTTTTTAAGATTGAGAAAGTATAGCAATGAAATCTCGTAAAGGTGCATTTAGACCAAACCTCCTCTACCTCACTCTACGTTCTTTACACAAAAGGTGATTCGTCGAAATTCGTTGATTTCATAGAGTGCGGGATAGAATCAGCGAATGCTCGTTCGGTCTAAATGCACCTTAACATCTCAGGAGCTTATTCTGTGAGCCGTAACGATACTAATCGTGATTTCCGTACAAAACGTGAGCGACAGAAATTTAATTTGGAGCTGAAAATAGATGTCATTTATTCTTAATTAGACTAAGCCGGGAATCGAAGCCGCCTACACAGCTTTCTCGTCTGAGGTTATCTGTTTTTGAAGTAATCCAGTGAATTTGTGAATACCCTCGCCACCGCTTCAAGCCCTCTGCCAGCAGTGTTATTTACTAAGGAAACCACCTTGCTGTCAGCGCTGTGTCAGCGCTGCGGCAGCGTCGAGCCTAAAAATGGTATTCACTAATGTACTTTAAACGTCGAGAGTTTGACGTTTAATGTACGAAATTCGTATTCTCTAACGAAAAACAGCGACGAACTCGCCCACAACCTCGCTCACAGCCTCGATGTCAAATCAAACAGCTAGGATTTTAGACAAGGCTGTCTCGACGTCGAGCTCGTTGACGAACGCACAGCGTCGAATGTGTGAATAAGAGAAAAGCATAGCTGATGGCTTGGCTTCGATGATGGTGCCGCCCTTCCCCACATTGATTAACACTTTTTCTAGAACTTGATATTTTTATTTTCACTAATTACTTATTACTCATTTTAAATCATTGTA
>JALPQI010008169.1:0-36049 GCA_025490895.1 Thaumatotibia leucotreta
TCTTCTCGCACGGCATCAACTCGTATCTTCGGATCAGCTGGTATACCATCACCTTCACCTCACACAGCGCGAAACGGGACCCTGGAATGGTGTAATTATTTATTTGTTTTGAAGACATAATACCTACATGAATAAAAAGGTAAATGGACATTTGGCCAAGTGATGACGGCAGTAAGAATACATTTGTCACCACCCAAACTCTTCCCGTAGGTGTCGTAAGAGTCGTTTAAGGGGACTGTGTCATTGACCATTTATTTATCGAAGATTGATGAAGGGCAACAGCGTCATCATAATGGACACATTACGATCGCCAACCCGCTTGCCCAGCGCCATCACGCATCCACGCTCCTTGCGAAGTAATAGGAGACGCATATGTAATAGGGGAGGCCTTGTCCAGCAGTGGACTACTATAGGCTGATGGTAATGGTTGGGACAATCTTACACAAATCAACCTGGGTACTAAGCGACTTTTTTGAAAATAAACTGTATATCCTTACCAATGCAGTTTCTTGGGCCGAGACCAAAAGGCATGTACGTGAAGGGTAGAATGTTATGCTTGTTCTCCTCGGAGAAGCGCTCAGGATCGAACTTCGATGGGTTCGGGTAGTATTGTGGGTCGCGGTGGATCGCCATTATTGGAACATTTAGTCCTTCGCCTTTTTTCAACTGAAATTCATCACAAACACCAACTTGAAATAACTATAGTCATAAAGATGAGAAGTTATGTGTAAAAAAAAAGTTTTAAAAAAATATGGGAAATTGAATTAAATTTATCAGAGACGTGATATTAAGTTACTTTTGAAATAAAAAGGGAAGTAAGACCATGCGAACATGGTAAAGTACATGGAGCATTAGCGGGTAAATAACTAGAAATATCGTTCAAGAGTGTAGTAGTCTGAAATTCCAGCCAGTGCAATGATTACAAATTGCATTTGAAAGTTATCTGAACGAAATACCAGCTAAAACCTTTGTATGTTTAGGTGCTAAATTAATCTGCTGAAGACAACAATACTTAAGGATATAATTGTTCACGGTGCCAAGTGGATTGTAGGAAAAATATTGCGAAGAAATTGAATGAAGAAGTACTTACTATGAAGTCTTGAGTAGCCGTGTCATTGGGTCTGCCCAAATTGTAGTCTTTCGTGCACAATCGGTCTGTGGCGACAGCTGGCGGCCAAAGACGTAGTGATTCTGGAATGTTACGTTAGTTTGTCAAATATTATGGAATATTTATGACTTTTATGAACCAAATGAGAAATGTAATTGTTGACTATTATACAATGATAAATATTACAAATCTAAACAATTTTTGTTTAAGTCTTGGGG
This sequence comes from Thaumatotibia leucotreta, assembly GCA_025490895.1. NCBI lineage: Eukaryota > Metazoa > Arthropoda > Insecta > Lepidoptera > Tortricidae > Thaumatotibia > Thaumatotibia leucotreta. Next base: position 1,327 of record JALPQI010008169.1, read on the forward strand.
TCATGATTTTGAGCAGATGCACTACAATGTCTTGTGGTAATTAGAAAAGTATTTTGAGTTGACTCCACTAAAGAACTTGCAAAGCTGAAGGCCCTGGCTTTGAATCCCGGTGAAGAAAACTAATATAATATTAATTTAAAACATAATATTTGTAAAAAGCAGAGATTTATTGCACAAGGAAAAACAAGGAATACAGAATTTCAAAGCGACATTGTCAGTTACTTTTGAATGCGCTATCGGCCAGGATTAACAAAGAGGTGACAAACATTAAACCTCTAACACGCCCTCTTAATCTTGGACGATATCTAGCAAGTCTTGAACAAATGACTTATGCTTGCAATACACTAGTGCTTTTGTGAACACATCAGCAGTCATTTGTTCAGTTGGCATATAAACTAGTTCAATAACCTTATTGTCTATAGCCTCACGAATATAGTGATACCTAATGTCCACATGATTAGAACGTTTATGGAAAACCGGATTCATTGCAAGCTTTGCAGCAGACTGGTTATCACTATACAGAGTTACAGTATCACTCAGACCTGTCAACTCAGCAAGAACCGCACGCACATATACCGCTTCTTTAGCAGCTTCAGATAATGCTATATACTCCGCCTCGGTAGATGAGAGTGAAATACAAGATTGTTTGTAACAACCCCAAGAAATAACATTTCTACCCATCTTAAATATATATCCCGTGTATGATTTACGATCTGCCCCGTTAGCCCAATCAGCGTCAGTAAATCCAGATACACGAATTTTATCATTTACAAGACTTTTCTTGTACACAAGACCTAAATTCATTGTGCCCTTCAAGTAACGCAGCACACGTTTGGCTGCAGCAAAATGGTCCGCTGTGTAGCAGCTGTTATACTGACTTAAAAAACTTGCAGCAAATGAAATGTCAGGTCTAGTGGTCACAGATAAGTACATCAAGCACCCTATCAATTCCTGATATGGTAGGCTACTGTCGTGGGTAGCACTGTCAGAAAACTTCAGACCTACATCTAAGGGCGTCTTAGCTACTTTACATTCTTTCATACCGAAACGTTCAAGCATCTTTTCGATATAATTTTTCTGACTCAGTTTCAACTCACTACTAGTGCGATCTACCTTGATACCTAGCATTTGTTTAATCTCACCCAAATCTTTGATTGTAAAATGAGATTTAAGGGACGTTTTCAGCTTAACTGCAAGCTCGTTACAATCATAAAAAATGAAAAAATCATCTACATAAAGTGCGATAATAATGGTTCGCTTACCCACTCGGCGACTGAAGATACAGCTCTCATGTTTGCTCTGCGTAAACTTCTCTGCGAGTAAAACTTGCTTTACCTTGTCATACCAGGAACGAGACGCCTGCTTTAATCCGTACACAGCTTTCTTGAGTCTGTAAACTTTACTTTCATGGCCAGGCTTTATAAAACCTTCTGGTTGCGACATGTAGATCTCTTCGCTCAAGTTACCATTCAGGAAAGCAGTTTTAACATCGAGATGATCTATCTTCAGGTCTAACTCGACTGCAAAAGAAAGCAGCATTCTCAACGAACTATGTCGTACAACAGGAGAGTACGTATCCATATAATCAATCCCAAATTTCTGGGTGAACCCTTTTGCAACCAATCGCGCTCTATAACACGCTATCTTCCCATTAGCGTCGCGTTTGATTTTGAACAGCCACCGATTTTTGACAATATTCTTATCCGCCGGTCTATCAACAAGCTCCCAAGCATCATGCTTATCAAATGAATCAATTTCATCCTGCATAGCTTGTCGCCACAGTTTGCCATCACTCGATTGCAAAGCCTCCTTAACAGTTGTCGGCTCACATGCCTCTACCTCGAGCGCGGACATTGTCTTTGGTACTCTTGACCGTAAATAATAGAGAGGTCTACTATCAACATCAGCAGGTTGTTCCTGTGTGTCAGTAGAAGAAGTTGGAGCCTGTCTGTCCGCCTCAAACTGAACCTCTACATTTGGCTGCGTTCGTATCTCCGCCTCAAGTTCAACTTCAGGCCCAACTTCAGGCTCATTATCATTGTGGTCTTCAACGGTAGCGTCGTCATCACATGTGGGGAAGAAAATTTCAACGGACCGCTTACTGGTGGCACCTGGAAAAATTGTTTCATTGAAAACAACATCACGACTACGAAAAACTTGCTTTTTCGCCAAATCGTAAAGCCTATACCCATTAGATTCATAGCCGAGAAAAATACAACGCTTGCTTTTTGGCTCCAGCTTATTCCGCTTCACATAATCGATGTGAGCATAAGCTTCACAGCCAAAAACACGCAAGTTTTTCAAGCTAACCTTTTTACCTGTCCAGGCCTCTTCAGGAGTTTTTCCTGAAAGTCGTTTTGAAGGTGATACATTAATTAAATACGCCGCTGTACCTGCAGCTTCAGCCCAAAATTTATGGTCAAGGTTTGACGTGTACAATAAGCATCTTACTTTTTCTAGAAGGGTCCTGTTAAGCCGCTCCGCCGCGCCGTTCTGTTGAGGGCTATACGGCACAGTTACCTGATGGATAATCCCCTTACTTTTAAAGAAAATATCTAGATCCTTATTCACGTACTCGGTCCCATTGTCCGACCTCAGAGCTTTGACTTTATCACCAGTTTGAGTTTCGACTAGGTTAATAAAGTTTTTAATGTATTGACTCACCTCACTTTTGTGCTTCAGGAAATACACAAACACCTTCCTCGTATGATCATCCAAGAACGTCAGGATGTACTTCTTGCCTCCGAGCGAATTCACCGGCAATGGGCCACACAAGTCGGTATGGATTAAATCCAACCGCTTTGCAGCAACAGACTTCTCAGGATTGCTAACAAAAGGAAATCGCACTTGCTTTCCTTTCAAACAAACCTCACACGCAACATCTTTACAAGGGTCGTCCTGAAAATTAATATCATTAGCAAGTCCCTGCCTCAAAAGCTTCATATTGTTGCCACTTAAATGGCCAAGGCGCTGATGCCAAGTTGCAGTGCTAATAGTAACATTCGCCCTTAGATTGCAAGTCTGAAGTTTGTAAGCACCTCCTATGTCATGTGCCCGTAGTAAAACATCATTCGGCATAAAAATTTTACAACCATTAGTATCAAAAGTTACAGAACTACCATTCTTAATCAATTGAGAAACAGATATGAGATTTACAGACAATTTAGGTACATACAGCACGTCAATCAACATCGCGCAATTCGACAACTTAACATTACCTGTACCTGAACACTGTAATTTGTCTCCACTAGCAATAGTGACGTATCCACCGTGCGATCTAAAGTCAGTCATCAAATCGCGCCTGCTAGTCATACAATTTGTAGCTCCCGAATCCACATACCACCAATTCTCAGAGTCCGCTCCAACGCTATATGCCGACAAAGCACAGTTCCCTAGACAGCCAGCATCGTTCCGACAGTCTTTCTTCAGGTGTCCTTTTTGCTTGCATTTCCAGCACCACGGTTCTCTTTTACGGCCAGGGGTATCCTTTCCTTTGTTCTCAGTCTTGTGCTGTTGCGCTTTTCTCGTCCCAGAGTCATTCGAAGTAGCGCCTTTTCTTATCGAAGACAAGCATTCATTCGAATCTCCACGAGTAGTCCATCGTTGGTCTTGCAGCAATTTCGATTTGACAAAATCGGCCGTGATGGCGGCCCCAGAATGCTCAAGTGCCATGATCATGGGCTCGTACTCCGTCGGTAAACCTTTAAGCATCAACGCACCCAGAAACTCGTCATCAACAGGTTTATCCATATTTTTCAATTGCTGTGCTAGCGATAAAACTTGGTTGACATAAGCTTCCATGCTGTTGAAGTTCTCTAGTTTGACAGCGCACAAGTTCTGGAGTGTTCTCACCCTTGAACCGAGACCTTTATCATCATACGCACGTTCCAGCGCATTCCATGCGTCTTTTGCCGTTGCCGCCGACATCAAATGTGAGAAACAAGACTTTTCGACGCTCAAACAAATTTTCGATTTTGCTTTTTCGTCAGATCGTTTTCTCACCTCGGACTTCGTTGTATCATTTGCATCGTAACCGCAAATAGAGCTCCATAAATTGTCGTGTATCAAAGCATTTTTCATAACAAATTTCCATTTGACGTAATTTTCACGTCCACGTAATTTTTCGTGCGAGAAATTATTACAATTACTTTCCGACATATTTATCACAACAACACTATTCACGCGGAACCATAACCTAATATAATATTAATTTAAAACATAATATTTGTAAAAAGCAGAGATTTATTGCACAAGGAAAAACAAGGAATACAGAATTTCAAAGCGACATTGTCAGTTACTTTTGAATGCGCTATCGGCCAGGATTAACAAAGAGGTGACAAACATTAAACCTCTAACAAAAACTCTTTGCCGTGATTTTGGCTTGTGGTGTTAGCAGTAAGAGTACATTTTGTCACTACCCCAATTTTTCCCGTGGGTGTCATAAGATTCAACCAAGGGATTGAAGTGACATTGACTATTCGCTGATAATTCTATCAGATGATGGTGGGCAGAAGTGTCGTTAAAGTCATTATAGTGGCCACACTACTGCAATCGCCAATCCACTTATCCAGCGTGGTGATTATGGGTGTTTACCTCCTAATTTGTCATACGCATAATTAATATTTCTTTTTGGAGAAAGAGGGACTCTTTATGATGAACTCTTTCTTCCAGAAGCCGCCTCAAAGGAAATGGACCTGGTTGAGTCCCGATGGTTCCACGAGAAATGAGATAGACTTCATCATGACCGACAGGAAACGTATATTCAGTGATGTGTCTGTGATCAACAGGGTGAAAACCGGTAGCGATCATCGAATCGTCAGGGGCTCACTGAATATCAATGTTAAACTTGAAAGGTCCAGCCTGATGAAGTCTACGCTCCGTCCCACTCGAGCCCATATCCAAAACCCCGAAAGCTTTCAACTTGAGCTCTCTAACCGCTTTGCTTGCCTTGAGGACTTGGCATCAGTGGACGAGATCAACGACGGGCTAGTACAAACTGTCCATATGGTAGGGTCTAAATTTTTTAGACCACGCCGTAAAGATAGACCTCAAAAACTGACCGTTCAAACTTTAAACCTCATGGCTGAACGACGCTCGCTACAGCTGCAATCTTCGCATGACGCGGAGTCATATAGGCAGCTCAATAGACGCATATCCAAGTCCTTGCGACATGACGTGCGTCTCTTTAATACTAACCGTGTTAAAGAGACAATCGAGCGAAACCAAGGCTCCAAAGTGTTCGCAAAGGACAAGTCTATTGGGCAAAGCCAGCTGACAAAGCTGAAACGGGGAGATGGCAGCATAGCGTCAACAAAAGCAGAGGTTTTAGGTGAGATCGAGAGGTTCTATGGACAGTTATATACTTCGGTCGCAAAGCCCGTTGACAGTTTGGTAGGAGATCCAAGAGCCAAGCTGTCCCGACACTACACCGAGGATATCCCGGACATCAGTCTGTACTCACTCTTCAATTTTTGTTTTACCTAACATACGAACAACGTAAATACCTCTGTTAATAGTTTTTTTTCCGACGTTAGATTCTTCCACAGTAGCGAATCCGGCATCGGAGTCCTTTATAGAATTGTTTTCGTGTACTAGTTGACCTGTAAAAAATGAAACGGATAGGATTATTGTTGAGAATACGTGTGTTTCATAAATGATTGCAGAAACCATGATGAACGTTAATTACAAACATTGAGAAATACAACTCTCGTGGTTAACTATCACAAAATTTATCAAATCTTCTAAATTTACAGTAGATTTTTAGATTGAGAAACCTTATAAGCAAGAAAGTTATGCAAAAGGGACCTCAGGTATCTCAAACACGTAAGTATAGGAGGATCGTCTTTGGAGTAAAAATTGTTGGAGCTACCTTTTTTGGCTTGCATAAGTAAATGTATCATGTCTGGTCGCAGGATGTTGTGGGCTTCTCGATTTTTCATGGTGGTCAGCACCAATTGCTTGAAGAAGTCTGTCACCTCGCTCGAGAACAGATTCAGCCTCAATAGCTGAAATCAACAGTTTCATTATTATAAATAAACTGAGGTATGTGGTCTCCCTCTTATAATGGTCGGTCAAAAATATACTACTGTGAAGTTTTATTATTTTTTTTAAATACATTCATATTTCCAATAACATTGGTGACAAACGCTTTTTTGGGCCACTAATACGGTATATACATCATGTCATGGTACTGAGGATTTTAACACTTATGATTATTTATAAAAAATGCATTCAAGAAAATCCTCAATATATTTACCCCGTCGTTTGATGTGATTGTATCTACTTTCCCTTTTAAAATGGCGAAGTTTTTCGTGTATAATTATTAAGTTTATTCGATCGTGAATTATCTTGTGTTAATATACTACTTAATTCAAAACATTACTTGCGTTTTGTCGCTGCTTGGTACATTCGCCATATTGGAGCAGATACAGTACTGAACGGAATATACAAACGATACTCTTCCTGGAGTATGTGTGTCTGCTCACGCGTTTCCGCTACTGCAGCTGAGGCCGGGTCGCATCCCACGATGGTGGGACGATCGTTGCCCCGTCATTTGGGGGCGGTGTTGAGAGGCCGTTGAAGAAAAATTTGCCATGGACATGGCGAGAAAAAATGATTTTGATGATGCTACGGTACTCAGAAATACCTATCTGAACAATGCACATGCTCTCTAACGAGAATAATGCCTGCTCAGATATGTTGGATATTGTATATTTAGTTGGTTGTTGGATAATAATATTGGTATGTTATTTCACAAATAAATACATTCTTGGAGTAAAAAAAAACAAAAACTAAAATTAAAAGCTACGTTAAGTAAAAAAAGGGATAAAATTACAATTGTAATTTTTGCTAAATTTATAAATAAAAAAACGAGCTTCAGCATAGTAACTTAGTTGCTAGGGTGAATTCACCCTAGGTATCCAGACCAAGAAGGCTGGCAGCATCGGAGCGTTAGACGACAATATTTAAATAACTAACAATTAAAATTTGAGTGATTAAGCAAGTTCAGACCTTCATAAGTCCCGGAACAGCCATGAATCCGAAAAACTTCAGTAACACCGCAAACCCAAAGTTAGAAGCCTTATATCCCATCTTATAGAACTCGTTGTCAGGTTCGCAGTGAGAGTCCACTTTGAGGCCGAAAGCAGAAGAGGCAATGACGTCATTAGTGTAGTGTGTCGCCAGATCTTTAGATTCAATATCTATGTAACCGGCTGAAAAGTAATAATACATGTTTAGAATTACAAGCTTTGGTAGCCAAATCTTAGCCGTGTTGTGATGGCAGTAAGAACATGCACATGTATCGCCACCTCAACTCTTCCAGTGGTTTTCGTAAGAATCGACTAAGGAATTGCAGTATCACTGGTCATTCTTTGATACAAGATTGATGATGAGCAGCAGCGTCATCATTACTGTTATCGTCAATCCGCTTGCCCGGTGTGGCGATTATGGGAATTTACCTACTAATTCTACGCAATCTTCTTTCCTAATATAAGCACAGTTAATAGGAGAGGCCTACGTCCAACAGTGGACTGATGAGTGAAGTGAACCAAATCCTGAATTTTTTAAATCTAGTTCCCGGTGAGGTATCGTTTGAGCTATAATTTAGTATGCATAAAGTAAGTTGGATGATATTGCAACATAATATTATCATAAAACTAGTCTTATGATAGAATCAGAAAGGTCACAAGATCTTTGGAATAAAAAGATATAATCCTGTCAAGATTGGATTCGTCATAATCTTCTTAACAAACAGTACTAGAAAAAAATACTTAACCTCAATATTGTGAAAGAGGTGAATGAAGATTTGAAAAAAGACAAAAAATTAAAAACGAAGATCAAATAGTCTAAAATTTGAAACACGCCTGCTGCGGATGCTTTAAATTAAAGAATGATCATGAATATTTTGTGCTTATCGTTTGTCTCCTGGCTGACATAAAGTGTTACTAACTCTTAGATTCCTTCAGCTGGCGGTCTAACGCGATGACCATCTGGTCGCCCACCTCCACTATGAACGGGAGCATGTGCTTCATCTTCGAGCTCGTGAATGCTGGACTCAGCGTTGAACGCATGTCTTTCCATTCTTCACCTAAAAATATCAAGAAATAAATAAGAACTATCTTGGGACATCTTACACAAATCGACTTGGTCGTCAGAACCTCCACCTGCATATACTACTCGTATAACTAGAGTCGGAAGCATATTATGGCATATAAAAAAATGTTATATGGTATGTTTTGGACAATATATCACAGATTGCTCTCCGAATATATATTTTTTCATACTTTTCACATTAGGAGTATTATTTTTAGTATAACTACTACAAATGCAATTCCAAATAATGTGTTATTCTATTACAATAAATGCCTACCTCTAAGGGAGAACAAATTTCTGCCAAAAAATGGGTCGATCTCTTCACTGACGAACACGCGATGATCGAGGAAATACTCAAAATCTTTGACGGTTACTTTCTTGATAAGTTCGATATCTCTTATAAATACCACTGGCCTTAAAATCTCAAAGTTCCCCACAAACCTGAAAAGAAAATACATTAACAACTTTATATTCAGAAAATGGTAAAGATAATGGCACTCGCTTTGTCAAAATAGGAGGATTCTCTAATCTAGACGCTTAATAAAGGACTGGAATTTCGATTCGAAATTCGTGTGAGAATTTGTCTCTATACTCGTAACTCCGACAAAGACATCGTTGATCGTGGCAGAGATTAACTCAGGATTAACTCATTTTGAAGTTCACGATAGGCATACGGATAAATTGTGTAGGTAGTTAGGTATATAAATTTCACATTGTTCAAAAATTTATTCAACAATAACAAAATCTATTACTGATATACAATATATCTTAAAGACAGTGGTTGTCAATGATAACACTGATAACAACTATGGATTAACAATAATATCAGAAGATAACAAAAATTTATGAAGCAGTTGGTGAATCCCTTAAGTGGTATCTCTACTTGATTCTACTATCAACGTTCAGTACAGTTTGTTTGTAAGAACATGTCACAATAGTTACATTACTATAGACGCTGGGACAAAAGGGGTTGCCGGCCGAAGGCCGAATAGGTCTGTGGCGGGCAACACCATATTTCGGGCCGAGTTATGTATAGTGTTTTTCTCAAACATGCAATGAAATAAACAACAAAAACATCTACTTTATTGCATAGTGGCAGAATGTCATGATGCCTGTGCCACAAATTTGTGTGGAATGGAATTAAAAAAGAACACTTTTCCGGCCTAGGCCTTCAAGATTTGTATTAAATTCCATTAAAGACCTCTTGTCCTAGTTGCACCTGAAACGTCATACTTTGCAGCGTATTATAAAGAAAATGACAACAATATTTCATTGCATTATTAGGTTAGGAGACTTTATAAAAAACACGTTTTGAAACAAATTCACTGCAAAAGATAGTAAAAAAAATTAAAATATATTTTCAGTTGGGATTACTCAACTCCTCTTATTGCGGGTGTCGTAAGAGTCGACTTAGGGATTGAAGTGTCACTGACCATTTTTTTTTGATAACGATTGACGATGGGCAGCAGCGTAGTCATAGTGGACACATTACTGCGATCGCCAATCCGCTTGCCCAGCGTGGCGAATATGGGCATTTACCTCCTAATGCGTCTATACGCATAGTTAATAGGAGATGCCTACATCCAGCAGTGGACTATCATAGGCTGATGATGATGATGATAATGGGTTACTCAAGTCGATGATTGCTCGACATGTTTCGATCCATTAAGAGGACTCCGGCCAAGGACCCTCTTAATAGGGAGAAAAATGTCGAGCAATCATCTACTTACATTACGTGACTAACCCGGTTCTATAATATTTTAATTTGTTTAAATCTCACGTCACATCTAATACCAACCTTTCTTGCGGAAACTTGTGATACAGTTCCTCAATCGAATCGACGAAATGTTTCGTTCTAAACAGGACGGGAGCCATGTTTCCTAACAAAGGTATCGGCTTCATGTTCTTGACGCCATACTTGCTGAACCTGGAGTACGCCTGGCGACAGTACAGGTAGACTGCTGCTACCAACGCTGCTATCCATATGTAAACCAACATGACCTATGGAAAAAACAACAGTTTTAACAAGATGTTATAAATATTAAATATTGGATATCATATACCAAAGAAAAAACTACCAAGATAACCAATGTCCGAGGTGGGAATCGAACCCACGTGTTCACTGCTCGCTGAGGCCTGCACCGCTCGGCCATTCGGTCTTAAGACCGATCATCAACCGTTTCGATTCCCACCTCAGACGTTGATGATATTGGTCGTTTTCTCTTTTATAGTATTATTAAGTAATGTGACTACTGGGGAAAAAACACATATCAAAATATACAGTTAGTAAATAATTTGGTTTGAGTTTTCACAATTACTTCAAGATGTTATAACTACAAAAAATTGTAACTGTGACAATCTCTTTGTTTTGTTGTTATTCTATTCACTTCACCCAGGAGACAACAGTTACATAATTTGCTAGAAGAAAGTATCCTGCACACACTACTATCATGATTTGTGGGTGACCCACCTTAGAACGACCACGTTACTGTCAAAAAAGTTTGTGATTTTTAATGCTATTAGTATAATATATGATTTTAAGAATGACCCAGGAGAACGTAGCCTTAAGGTGCGTTCAAACTAAAAGAGCATTCGTTGTTCTAACCTCCCACTCTACGAAATTCGATCGGTACCGAAAACGTGATTGGTTGATTTTGTAGAACGGGCGCTAGAACAGCGAATGCTCTTTTGGTTTAAACGCACTTTAAGATGGATTTAGATCAAACGAGCGAATGCTCAATCTATTCTCCACTCTACGAATTTCGTTCGTTACACAAAATGTGATTCGTCGAAATTCGTAGAGTGGGGGATAGATTGAGCAATCGCTCGTTTGGTCTAAATCCACCTGAAAACGTAATTCATCGAAATTAGTTGATTTGGTAGAATGGAGGATAGAATGAGCATTCACTCGTTTGGTACAAATCCACCTTTAGCAAACTGATTGATCCAACTACATTTCATATCTAGATCACCCGTAGTATAGTTACTACGGGTGATCTAGATATGAAATGTAAAGACAATCCATGTAATTTGTAAACAACACATACGACCGCAACATATGTTAGTACATATGTTGCGGTCGTATGTGTTGTTTACAAATTACATGGATTGTCTCGGCCAAGGACAGCCATTATGGCTGTAGATTATATCATACATCTAATAATAAATCAGAGATCACTCAGACAGTATTAAAAAATATATATTATAAAGGGAATGTAGCCATTATGGGCAATTGGGCACCCTTCTGCAGAAGATCTAAAAATAATATTTAAAAATCCTTATTATATGATAATTAAAAAAAAACGTAACCTTAATGTTATTTTAAGAATTTTATTATCTATGTGTTGTAAAATGTTTTGTAATTATGTAGTCAATTTGTGTTAGTTTTATGCATGACATAATTTCTCTTATTTGAATTCCTATTCAGATATCTCTATCAACATAATTTACCTTAGGTATATAGTAGTCGTTTTTTACTTGCTACTGTGTCTGACGATTCAAAATTGCTTATTTATTACTAGGCTTACTTGAATTAAGAATCTTTTGATTTGATTGATATGTAGGCTATTTCTATTATGTAGCTCCGTAGTCCGTTGTCATAAAACCTGTTCGTACTATAATGAGACTCAAGGTCGACGGGTCATCGCCTGGTAAACAGACTTGATTTCATTATCAAATTGGTCACTCGTATCCTATTATATACATACTTACCTATACGTAATATTTACATGTAGTACGTAGCAAATTGGTAGGTGTTTGGCTAGTGATTGTATTTGGGTTTTATTAATAGTTTTTTTTTTTGTATTTTTATGTTTTTTTTAAGGCAACCTGGTGATAGCATGGGAGCGCGGCGAACGTTTGTAGTTATTTCTAAGTATATCAATTGTACTGAAGATTGTCAGCCTCCGTAGCCTAGTTCGTAGTGACCCTGCTTACGAAGCTGGATGTTCCGGGTTCGACTCCTGGCTAGGGCGTTATATGTGTATTTATTTATCACAAATATTTGTTCCTTGGTCATGGCTGTCTATGTATTTAAGTATCTATATGTATCTATCTATTATATATATCGTCGCCTGGTACCCACATCACAAGCCTTAATTGAGCTTACCATGGGACTAGGTCGATTTGGGTAAGATGTCCCAAGATATTTATTATTTATTTACATTTATTTATTGTAAAAATCCTTATTTATTTCAGTATTTATCAAAACGTAATTTAAGTCGATTGCTCGACAAGTTTCAACATCCGACCTAATATGTTTTTATTAAAGTTTATATTTTCAGGCAAATAAATATTTTGCAAGTTCAATTTGACCCAATTCCTGGTTACTAATTGAGTTAAAATTTTGTGTATAGTCAAGGGCATAAAAATGTATACACATGTTTACTTGTGTCTGTAACATAGGGTCTAAAATTGTATGTATATTTACAACTTTGACAGTTCATATTATGTAAATTGGATGATAACGAAAGGAGCTGATCTGATGATGAAGTTGAGAGATGCCACAGGAACTGAGGAACTAAACGCCGTAACCTCATCAAACCAGGGTTAGCAAGACCAGTATCAATGAGTAAATAGATAGATCTAGATAAAATGAATACCTAAGGCTCCTAATACTCGCCTGGCGGTGATAGCTGATAGCTGGGCGAGTTTCGCCGTGTCTCTTTTATTTACACGGGAGTGGGTATCTTTTGTTTGTGTTTATAGCCGATAGTTTATAGCTTAGTAGCTCGCGGTGAGACCAGTGCCTAAATAAATTACTAAAGCCAGTAAAGGAGGTAAAAGTTTTAACATAACATTTTTAAAACTTTTTTTTAAACTGAGCTACAAATGTTAACAGGACGTTTCCTTGAAATAAACGATTTGATGATTTTGATTTCGAAAATTAATAAATTATAAATAGGGAAATATTGATATATAGACAAGATCAAATTTTTACACAACTCACTTTGTATGATACTGACACAAAAACACTTGCACAAAATAGCAAAACACGTTACTCACGTAATTTACGACGATGTAATCGCCAATCGGGGTATTATTCTATTACCGCGCAAGTTCACCGTCGCCACCGTTCTGAGCTATGTGTGGATCAGGACTAACGAGTAATTTATCTACCGCGTATATATCATTGTGAATAGTATCAGCATTATGTTTTTCTATGACAAAAACAGCCTAAGTTTCGTTGCGATAGAATATTGATAATATCTTTTCGTTTATATCTTAATTATCTTTGTTTTTCGAAGACACCCGGCTGTTTATAATATTATCATTGGTTATTTTTACCATAGATAACAGAATATTGCCATGCAAAAAATATATTAAGAAAAATAGTCATCTTGTTGAGATTGCAATGATAACAAATGATACGCTAGACGGTCGCGTTTTATAAAAAGTTACCTTTTTAGGGTTCCGTAGCCAAAATGGCAAAAACGGAACCCTTATAGATTCGTCATGTCCGTCTGTCCGTCTGTCCGTCTGTCACAGCCGATTTACTCGGAAACTATAAATGCTACAATAACGAAATTTGGTAAGGATATGTGTTGTATGAACCGCTACATGATTATGATACTAAATTGTAAAAAAACCATTGGGGTGGGGGCCCTCCATACATGTAACTGAGGGATAGAATTTTTTTTTTAGTTGTATATAAGCGTGTGGGGTATTAATAGAAAGGTCTTTGAAAATGATATGAAGGTTTATAAATCATATTTTTATTTAAGCAAATCGTTTCCGAGATATCAGTTCTCAAAGTCTGAAAAATGTGTCCCCCCCTCTATTTTTTAAACTACGCGATATAAAATTCTAAAAAAAATATATGTTATGCACATTAATAAACTCTATCAACGATTTTTGGTTTGATCAAATTATCTCGTATAGATTTTGAGGTAGGTTGATTTAACTGTATTTTTTTAATAAATTGATAATGGTACGGAACCCTTCGCGCGCGAGTCCGACTCGCACTTGGCCGGTTTTTTTGTTAAAACTATGACGTACGAATTGAGGTGGTGCAATTTCCAATGTATCCATATAAAATTAAATAATGCATACCTTATTTAATACCACCACCTACATCTTTATTGAATATAGCAATTTGCGAGGAAATTAATGAAAACTACTTTTTAAAGATAAATCTGTCAATCATTTTAGTTTTTTTTTTTTTTTATACCACGTCGGTGGCAAACAAGCATACGGCCCGCCTGATGGAAAGCAGTCACCGTAGCCTATGGGCGCTTGCAACCCCAGGGGTGTCACATGCGCGTTGCCGACCCAATAAGAACTTGTACACTCCTCTTTTGAAGAACCCACGGAATACTCCTGTTTAATTAAAAATTACTACTTAACGTTACTTATAACAAAACTAATAAACTACAAAAAATATTTCGAATCAGTTAGGTACCTTATATTCTTCAGATGTTTAATTGTATTTTGTTATATTTTTGAAAATAGAGTAGTTACAATGTTGAATGTACTAAAGCATCATGAGAAAATTTGTATGGGCACTGTTCCCACCCACCAACAGAAATGAAACATATCTCATATAATATCATATCTTGGCAAACTGATGATTTTTTCGAATGACAAGAATCGCCCTATGTATGGGATTTTATTATAATTTAGTGTATTATTTCAAAATAGTAACCCAAACCAACGTATTATTTAAATTTTAGTAATAACTTATTAATATAAAAATAAAGAACAAAACCAAAAACACATAATTTATAACATTAAGAGCAATCTATTCGTAATGTTGGCGCCATTCACGTAATCATTTCATCAGCATACGGCAGATTCTCGTCACTAGCACCTGCCCACTCTTACACAATCATTTCCAATAGATACCCAAAAATTATCACTAGATTATACTTATCCAGTTATTTAAAAACACTTTGACAACTGCATTATCTTAAACATTATAGATTATGTTTGATTTATTAAAGAAGATAATAAACAATGACATTGAAGATTTTGCGTTTGAAATCAAACATGAACTTGTGAAATAATGCTATTGTACAATATTTCATTTATAAATCTCCACTTGTTTAAGTTCCTAATCCCTTGCCTTGGATGCAATAATACGTAGTGAGGGGATCTTTGTTATTTATAATTTGATTTTTTTATGGGTCTTTAATCATAATTATTATTATTTATTTATTCAAACAAAAAATATACAGTATGACAGTATAAACTAAAGCACTGTACAATTTTAATTACACAATATTAGATATATAATTATAAATATTAAAATATACCACTATCATCCATTAGGTAGGTACCTCGCAGCTCGCAGTACTTCAGACATACGCTACACACATTTGCCCATCGGCTTGCGAACAGATCACATTCAGGTGCCCATGACAGAAGCGCGTTCAAAAATCTTAGAGCTCGAACAAGAGGAGATCTTTGGCGAGCCACAGTACGCGTTGTTGGAATCGCAAGAAGGATATGGTTTCTAGGCCTAAGATCTTGCTAAGGCAGGAAAGGTATAGACAGCCGTACTACCTGTGCCACTAGCTCAGGGCAGTCGGAATCTCCGCGCAAAATTCTACAAGCTACTACCAAAAGATTGTAGTCTCGCCTCACTTGCGAAGAGTTGAATCCTAGGCATCCTAACAGGAATTTAGTAGGGTATAAAAACGGGTAGTATTTGTAAACTCTTTTGTACAGAAACCTTAGGAATGCTTTTGTACGTTTTCTAGCAACAAAGCATACGTGCTCTCAGTGGGACGCCAAATTATACTGGCAGTTTCTAGCTTACTCCGAACAAGGGCCGTGTACAGTAATTTAATTGCCTTTGGGTTGGTAAAGTCACGGGCATTCCTCAAGATAAATCCCAGCCTCTTAAAACAGTTGGTAGCTAGGGCCTCAATGTGGTCACGAAAGGTTAGTTTGGCATCAAAGAGGACACCGAGGTTTCATAATATTTACGCGGGTTATAATTTCGGGCCCCAGTATATACCGGACGTGTAATGAATTATTTAATCCTATAGAATTCTTCGTGTTTTTCGCATATACGCATACTCATAATGAAGCGAAATCAGCGCCAGAAAACTAGTAATGATATTATACATAGGTCAAGGATTTCTTAAAGAAGACGAAAATCATGGCCAGATAATATATATTGACGACAATCCCATAATTTAGAATGCTGCATTAAAAAAATTGAAACAGATAGTTTGGAGAGGTTCGAAGAAGCTGTATTTCGAGTACTGGAAATGCAGTAGTGATCACAGTGACACAAAAGTACAGTCAGCTAAGTACAGCCAGAAATCCCTTATGATCCAGTTGATGTTTTTATCAAATGCTTAATTTTATTCAGGCAATTTTAAATTTTAATATACCTATGTTGTTAATACCTACTAGGTACATCATAGTTAATAAAAATACAATCCTAAAATAATATTTATGTTTATCATTTCTACTGCTACTTCTATTCTTACTTGATATAAGAGCATTTTTATTTTGTGAAAACTTGTGATTCTGAGTAGAAATAAAGGTGCATGCAGACCAAACAAGCATTCGCTGTTCTATCCCCACTCTACGTAATCAACGAATCACGTTTCGTGTAACGATCGAATTTCGTAGATTAGGGGGATAGAACAGCGAATGCTCTTTAGGTCTGCATGCACCTTAACTCAAAGTTTACCGATATTTTTATTTTTTTATTTTTATTTAAATTAATTGGACGAAATAAAAGAAATGCTTATATACTCTGCGGGATTCTTTATCAAACAATTTTCTTTGTGTTAAGGCGCATTCAGACCAAAGGAGCATTCGCTATTCTAACCCCCTACTCTACGAAATTCGATTGTTACACAACACGTGATTCGTTGATGATTCTAAATCATGAATCTCGGTCACGGATATCGAACTTATACAAAAAATCTGTTTAAAATTGACGTATCATTTAAAAGTGTTAGTTATTATGTGCAGGACCACTTTTGGCGTGGATGTTTTTTAAATATGTAAATTAATATGCGAACTTAAACAGTGACGAGGTAAATAATGATATAAACATAACCTACTCACAATTTAATGAAACTGGAAAAATATAGAATATTTTGAACCTATTTTACTAAATGTGTGTATCACATTGTAGCATAATCATTTAATCAGATATGTAAATTTAATACTAAATATACCTGGATTCAATAAAAAAAATGCGACAGGAATTACTAGGTTTTTCCTGTACAAATTTGAAAGGACGCATTTCTAGACATTTAAAGGATTTTGGCCCAGTAACGTAGGTAATAACTCTTTATAACACAAGTGTTTTGGTTTCGGTATAAAATATATATCTAGTGCGGAAAAATAAACTTTGCGCACGCTTCGCGTGCGTAAATTTCTCTTTTTAAGACACTTGTTATGAAAAAAGTCGTTCGATACGAAATGTACAATAGTACATTTCGTATAATGTATAGGTAATTGACATAATTGTATATTTTACTTTTCTCTTTTTATTTTAACTTGAGTTATACAAATAACGAATCGTATCTGCTTTTTAAATATTTGAATTGACCCAGTGTGAACACTAATGCCATCTACTGGCCAGCGTCTGAACTGTTGAGAGCGATTTGTCCATTGAGGTTTACACCGAACACAACCTGTTTGTGCGAAAGGAGTTAACCAAACTTTTCATAGATGGAGCGCTTCTCAAAATGTCACATTTACTTTTTTTGTAGAATTTGCGAATAATGTTGCAATTTAAACAAACCAATGTAATCGAGATGATACACTTTTACTAAGTTTAGTTAGTTAGTTTTACTGGGCTTTTTTCGCAACCCGACATCCATCGTGCCTTTTTTGCGTGATAGCGAGGCAGCCCTATTCCAACCATCCAAGCTCCTCCACGAAACTCAGCGTGTGTCTCAGGTTTCTGAATGACTCCTTTGGTGTATTAAGAGTCCCCAAGTCATCTGCA
Organism: Thaumatotibia leucotreta; assembly: GCA_025490895.1. Classification (NCBI taxonomy): domain Eukaryota; kingdom Metazoa; phylum Arthropoda; class Insecta; order Lepidoptera; family Tortricidae; genus Thaumatotibia; species Thaumatotibia leucotreta. The sequence continues at coordinate 19,343 of JALPQI010008169.1, forward strand.
CGCTCCTGTATACCTCTACCTGTTTACATTACTATTATATATCGTCCTATTACTGCAAATACCGACTAAGTAAAAAAAGTGATTTTGAGATAATGCGATTTTAATGTTTGGAGTTATATCTTTACGTAAAAAAGTTAAGATATGTACAATCTGTATTTAGAATTTTATAGCCTATATTGTCTAGTTTACTATCTAATCGTGAAAATTATTCAGTCTGTATTTGATTGACAATAAAAATGCGATTTTAATAAAACAGTCGCAAACTTAGTTGCTTTTTCCTGTAGAAATATATTTTTGTTTATTTCTCTTATCAATACATCTAGAACAACATATTCCTTTGATTAAGCTTTGGTTGACATGTACGTTTCTTATAAATCACAATATGATAAAAAAAGTCTCAGATTTTTAAGTTATTACAAAATTTACTAAAAATCCACAATGACTTAATCGGTTTTATCTGTAGGAAATCTAGAAGTGTCTTCGTTTAAGTCTCAAATCTTCAAATTATCATCACCAATCACAGTATTTTATTGACAATAAAGCATTTTTGGAAGCCTCCTAACCCTCAATAATACATAGTTTTAGGTTTTGTGGGAAAAACACGAAATAAAAAAAATTAAAAAACAACGAATTTCACCAGTTTTTGTTGATATCTCATAAACGACTGAACTGATTTCGTTAAGATTTATAAAACAATATCTCTAAACTATACACCTTTAAATAAAAATAAAAAAATGCTAATCGGTTCAGGCGTTTTCGAGTAATCGCATCATATACTTACTACATCTACTACGCTCGCTCAGCAACTCTGCCAACTTGAACTCGAAAGCTAGGCCTCCGAAACTAAATAACACCATAATGTATGACTAAGGATGTTACTTTTCATTTTATAATTACAAATAACAGTAATAATATAAGTAGTATTTGTACACTTGATAACCGGTAGTCATACATTATTGAAAGTTTTGTTAGGAAAAATAAAGCCAAATTCCCTTTGGTCCGTTTTCGTAATTATGGTTTCGTAGTTACCTACGTAAGAAGAATTATTTTTCACCGTTTCGTAATTGATTACCAAAGCGGAATTTAATTTCTGCATTCGTAATCTGTTTCGTAGTTGACTACGAAACAGGAATTTATTTTTCTTTTTTCGCAGTCATTTGGCTGCGAATCGAGAATTATGTTTCACTGTTTGGTAATTCATTATCAAAAGAGAATTTATTCCTTTTTAGTAATTGAGTTTCGTAGTTACCTTGGATAAAATATGTTTATGCAGGTAGTAACTGAGTTGTCTAGAAAATGGAATTTGTTGGAGTTTCGTAATTAATTTATTCAGTTTTGCGATTAATGAAACCATTAACGCTAAATAAATTCTAAGGGCTGATTTTTCAATATAGATACTGCATAGAGGTTTGGGGGAATGGCTCAAATGTAATTAACGTCCTTCTAAAACAAAAAAAAGCTTTACGGTATATTACAGGATGTACCGATATACCAGATACACATAGGTCTATGTTTATAGAAAATAGAATACTAACAGCTGTATCTCTTTACCTGTACTGTCTATGTATATATGTGTTTAAAAATAAAGACAGATATAAGACTAAAACAGTGCGTAGTAACTTTAGAATTAGGAATGACTTTATGGTAACTAAATCTAATTTTAATTATTTTGACAAAAGTTTTAACAACACAGCAATTAGGGTTTTTAATAAGTTAGACATATCTATTAAGGAATGCCAAGATTTTAGGGCATTTGAAAGAAAACTAAAAGAGCATTTCATTAACAAGCCATATTACTCAATTAAAGAATTCTTTGCGAATGCATTAAACTAATGTAAGATATTACTTGACATTGTTATTATTCCTAGCTTTATTATTTTATTATTTATACTTTAATTTCTTCAATCATTATAATTAGCATCTTATTGACATTCTGTATTCTCTATTTTTTAGTGTTTGTTAATTCAACCGTTATTATTATTATTGTTTCACCCTTATTACTCGACATTTTATCTTTTACCGTCATTATTCTTTATTGTTCTGTATTCCTATCTACTTCATATCTGTACATATGACATTACAATATCTGTAATGCTATTAAGGCATGTGTAAAATTGTATTTGCATGCATTTCATTATGTTTTATTGTAAATAAATACCTATGACTATGACTATGACAAATCCTCAGTTAAAAGTATCCGTCAGTTTAAAGTATTACCATCCTCATCGCTGGTCATCAGTCAAAAAAGGATAGAGCTAACATTTATTTGACAGTTACTGTTAACTGGGGATTGAAAAATCAGTACTAAATGAAATAATTGAAATCAGAACTTTCATAGCTTTTTGTATTTCCACAAAATGGAATACAATGAATTCAATATAGTTTGTACCAAATAATTAAAACGTAGTGATGCCTTTTTTATTTTGTTGGTACATAATTATGTACTAGGACTTTCAATACCGGTATTTTTAGATCACCAATACCGCGATCCCGGTATTGAAGGTCCTAATATGTACCTACCCAATAAAATAAAAGTTGTCTTATGACAAAAAAACATGACAAATTATGACATAGCATCCAGCAAAAGATTAACAATATACAAGGTGGCCAAAAAACCTCTCTGGCAACGGGAATACAATTATTTTATAGCCATAGTTTATACAAGCAATCCATATTATTCTGTTTAAAATCCTCAGCGGGGATCTATTGGATGCCGACTACTCACGATCGATCTTTAAGGCATGCTCTGAGGGCGGCCTATGTCCAGTAGCAGTGGAAATCTATCGACTAAAAAATATTATGGAAAATGGCTAAACGAACAAAGATCTCAAAACAGTATCAGGCAGTTTATGAAAATTAACTAGTGCAGTAAATTCTTTTTTCGTAATCAATTATGAAATAAGAAAAGTAAATATGTTTTGGTAATTAACTACGAAAGAAGAATTGGTAAGCAATTACGAAAACGGAAAATCAATTCCGCTTTGGTAATCAATTACGAAACGGCGAAAAATAATTCCTCTTACGTAGCTAACTACGAAACCATAATTACGAAAACGGACCAAAGGCCAGTCCTTCCTTGTTCCCCGTGGCGAGTCTAACGAGTTTTCTACTCCTTGCACTAATTGTTATTAATGTTATTATACACTAGCGCTAAAATAGTCTTTTACACGATTTTTTTAAGAAACATTACGAGAAACAACAACCTGTGACATCGGCGCGTGAGTCGCAACTGAGTGAAGTTACTACGGCGTGAAGCTCGTACGCGCACATAATTGGTTTCTCCTGTAGAGATTTACGTCAATATTAAAATAGAACTACAAGCAAAAGCAACTAAGTCGCTTTTAAATTTTTTGGCAGTATGATATTGGCGTTGTTAGGAAACAATTATCTACTGGAAAAACATGCTAAAGGCATGTAATGTGTTCAACCTGTCGTAAAATAAATAATTTAATAGAATCATTTTCACGCTAAAACCAAATAAGTATATATAATATTTTTTGGTAAAACTTAAAATGGGAATGTATAAATGCAAATAAACACTATGTACCATTAACAGTTTTTATTTGGCGGAGAAAGCATAAAGTTTTGTATTAAGTTATATATATCAGATTTTGGCAGTGAATATTTCAGTAAAATGACGTTTAAGTAACTTTATCTAAAAGCTATCTTTGGAACGGAGAGTCGTATCAAAACATGGGTTTTACTAGATTGTAGTCCTTGAAATTCTTATTCCAAAGGCGTATAAAACACGATTTCGTGAAAAAGTCACTTAGTCGGTATTTGCATTAATAGGACGATATTTATTTTTTGGTTGGCAAGTTTGATGAAAAACATTGTATGCATCACGGTCGGTAAGCGGAATACTAACTCGAGTCATAAAAGCCCTCCGCCTGACGGCGTTGGGCTTCTAACACTCTCGTTAGTAATTCAGTACTTACCTCCCTTGATGCACAATGTACTATTGTCAACACCCCAACTCTTCCCGCGGGTGTCGTAATTATTGACTAAGATTGAAATGACACTGACCATTCATTGGTAGAAGATTGATGATGGTCAGCAGCGTCATCATACTCGTAGTAGACACATTACTGCGATCGCCAATCCGCTTGCCCAGCGTGGCGATTATGGACATTTATCTCCTAATGAGTCTATACGTATAGTTAATAGGAGAGGCCTACGTCCTACGTCCAGCAGTGGCACACCATTTTTCTGTTTTGTGGGATAGTCATTCCCTAGAACCTCTCTCAAAGTTCGGTTTCTGAATGAAAGTTTTTAATTTTAAATGATAAATGTCTCCTAACTTAACAATCCGCCAAGTATTAAATTTGTCCCTTTCGCTCTTATGGCCATATTAATAAATACCAAAAGGGACAAACAATACTTAGCGATTTGCTAAGTTAGCAGGCGTTTATGAGTAGGTAACGGGGTTAGTTTTTTGTTTCAAATTGGGTCGCTATACAATATTTTGGTTTTGACTTGCTAAGTGAAGCTTTTTTAAATGTACTCGTAGTGCCGATTTTAAATGATATTTCGACGGCCCCTACGTAAGTTGTCGTAACTTGAAATTTGGGTTTTCTTTTTATTTCATAAAACATTATATCTTTTAGCAATGTTTCCGTTCCACGAAGAAAAAATTAAAAAAACCTATTACAAATAGGTTTTTGACACCCGAAAACTATCGTAACTTAAAAAAGCACCGTCGTATACTGTAGTAAGTGTACTTACGATAGTTAATACCGGGCCACCCGCGCTCGCGCAGCGTAAGTGCCAGTTACGATCTTATACGCGGTGGGGCAGAGGTTTTTCAAGGGCGATAATTTTTTACCAAAAACTAACAACTAGATGAAACAAAAATGGATAAACGATACATTTTATTCGATAGCAGTAAGACACTACATCGGAAACAAACTCAAAGTAACTGCGAGACCAAAATTAATTTACGAAACGGCCGTTGGAGTTAAACAAAATGTAGTCTGAGATGAAATAAAAGACGGTTCAGAAATAAAAATGATTTAAAACCACTAAGCAAAGTTAGCAATCTGTTCGAGTTCACTCAGAAATCAGTTGTGAATTTATTAGTATGGATGCTGACAATTTTTTAATAATACCGGTGAATACTGTAGTATGTTATCACTTACTTCGGAGTTGAAGATCGGTGTTTTGTCTTAAGTTTAACATACTACTATTTACGTTGGATTTTATTATTTTTTTTGTGTGGTATGTGTACTTGAGACATTTTTCGTCGGAAATTGTTTTTAAATTTCTATTGTAAGTGATATTTAAGACAGTATGCGCCGGATCAAATACAGAGTTACTACAATTTACAATTATAATGTCGGCGTATTTCAATAATTTTTGCTCATTATACAGGTTCGCCGCTAATTTTTGAACCAAACGATAAATAAATGCATAAGTCATTGTAATAAAACGGCATTTTTTGTGATAGTGACGACGACAAAACAATCATATCACTTACATTATTAAACACTGCAGCAGTTAGTGGGTTTATTTATGTCTGTATAAGTATTTGGTCATCATTCATCAGTGAAATCATCGTCTGTAGTTCGAAGATTTGACTGCTGACTGAATTAAACCGCCAACATCTGCAGTATCTAATCATGTAAGCGGCAAGACTGTTCTTTAAGAATATAATTACGTTGAAAAACGCTTGATATCGATCTCATAATTATGATGTAGTTAAAGCTGAAGGCATTTTTGTTAACTGATTTTTTATTATGTCTTTGCACTGTGCGAGAAGTCATTAATCTGCCATGTCTATAATTATAATTTCAAAACTACGTTCCTAATGCTGAATGATAGACTGTTTTTGTGTACTAACTAAATGCACGGTTGTTGCAGACATGAGTTTCTTGCTGGTTCTTCTCAGGAACGGTGTAGGGTTTGAACCAGTAGTAGATTCTTTTACTCTCTCTTGATAATGTCAGACGATTCTAAAATGCTTATTAATAAGCTTACTTGAATAAAGAATAGTTTGACTTGACTTTGACACAAAATTATAATAAAACGGCTAAACTCATGTATATTCGGTAAATATAAAAAGTGGATAATAAACAGATAACCACCAAGCGGCTCGCTGAGCCCGTCGAGATAAACGGGTTGAGGGTGACTGCGGGTTTATGTCACCGAACACTACATAACGGATGATAAGCACACGAAGTCACTGTGTGCACAAAACCATCATTATTAGCTCGGAGATTACCGGCTTCTATATCTATGCCGTTGGCTCAGTCCAGCCCCCATTCCGATTAAAATTACTCTTAATCGCTCTGTATATCTTCCGTGGCAGGTAGCATCTTTACCGCACCAGCAATACCAGCATCCTCGCTTTATCAAAGCGTTTAGGAAATGCATTGTGCCTGTACCGTATGCGTCCACCACAGCCGAACTATATCTATCTCCCTGTCCTTGACACTCCGAATGTGCTCCGAGTCTTGTAGATCCATTACGTCGTTCTTTACCAAAGTCGTACGGTATCTCATAAACACCCGAACTATCAAGTGAATTTCCGTCCTTTGGAGATCGTAAGAAGTACTCATATTGGTATGAGGACGCAAAATGGTCTTAATACTACACCTTCGGCGTAATAGGCGTCCAATTCCGTTTGTCACTCCTGTAATATGAGGCAAGAATGATGGTGCCCTCTCTCCTGTGTGGTGATGTCGAAACGTCCCTGAGCTCCTTGTACGCTGACTTTGTCTCCAACCATATCTGTTCCTCTCCAAGCTCTCCAACGTCTCGTCTCGTCTGACATGTTGCAACATTTGTAATAGTTTAGATAACAGGAGGTAATAAATAGGAGATGCCTGTGTCCAGCAGTGGACCGAAATAGGCGAATGATGTGATGTGAATAAAAGATATAAACTCGTTTAGCATGTATTGTGAATCACAGAACCGCGAGGACAGGTTTGCGAGATAATGGTATAAGCCAGTTAGCAGGTAGCTTTTCTATAGACTTTTTGTGACAGACGATCATTCTGACCTAGCATCAATAACCCATCAAGAAAACAAAGTGTCCCATCCACCTCTTTCTTAACCCTTAATTTGGCAATGTTCGTCACAATGAACATGGTCTTCGACCCACTTTTTGTATTTTTTTTTAAGACAGAATTTTCTGCTCTATACAATGGCGAGGAGGCTAGAACGCACGATTTTTTTGAAATTTGCCAAATTAAGGGTTAAATGTGAACTTTATTCTAGGATGCATCTCATTAAGATCGGTTAGTAACACATCAACAACTCTATCAGGAATTACAGCAAAAATGTCATCCACATTTTGTAACCAGCATCTCGGCCTTTTCGGACAACTCTTGAATGCCCTCTGCTCAAATTTATCCATGAAAATGTTGACCAGTACCAGAACTACATTATAAGAGAACTCTTTGCTTCAATCTGCAAAATAACACTCCCCTTGCCAAACGGAATAGCAACTATTCAGGAAATTATGAATTTCATGTGCACAGTCGTTACGAGATACAACATCTTTAATTATTTTTATAGTTTCCAATACTCGCAAACAATGAAGCTACATCAAACTCAACTACATAGTCTCGTCTTCATTCAACGCGACATTTTCCAAAAACTGTACAAAAACACTTTACCTGATCTATTTTTCATAATAAAACATACAAAAAAACTATTCACCTGCTTAATTTTCTCAAAATATTCCATCAGGGTTCCATAAAAATACTATTAAATTGTCTGTTAAATGGCATAATATAGTAACTAACAAAAAGTTTTTATAATGTGTCCGCAAAATAATGTTGTAAGTAACAGATACGACAAAACTTACACGCATAATTCCAACGTATCTTGTAGTATGTATTACTTATGATCAATGACCATTTATGACCACCGGCGTAAAGTGAAGTAAGTAATACATACCACAATTTTTAGATTCTCTTCTCCGTCATATACTGTCGTAAGTGCAATTCCGGCAAAAATATGAAATATATCAGAGAAGTAATTATATCACTATAAAGATAGTATCTTTGTTATTGATTATGCCAATTTTCAAAGCAATCCATTGAACTATGTGACTACCGTACACATTTCAAACTTTAAAGTGCTCTCCTGTAAACTTGCCATTTTCAACTTACGACAACTTACGTAGGGGCCGTCGATTTGCTGTTTCAGAATTGTTGCGTCTTTGGCCTCTAGGTCACTTACAGATCGAGTTTGCACCAAGGATTATAATCTGGGCAGACCAAATGATAAAGCTATTTAAGACTTTATTGTAAGTTTACGCATAATTTTCTGAATCATGATGTTACGTACCTACTATAATAGCCAGTAGCAATTTTTTCTCTTATCTCTAATCATTTTACAATTTTAACATCAAGGCACGGTCTTGGTTGATGTGTTCCTTAATTTCCAAAAATGTATTAATATTAAGTTTTAGCAATCATAATTGGCCGTGTGGTGATGGCAGTAAGAATACATTTGTCACCACCCCAACTCCTCTTGCGGGTGTCGTAAGAGTCGACTAGGGGATTGAAGCGTCACTGACCATTCTTTGATAAAGGATTGATGATGGGCAGCAGCGTCACCATAGTGGACACAGTATCTACTGCGATCGCCAATCCGCTTGCCCAGCGTGGCGATTATGGGCATTTACCTCCTAACGCGTCTATACGCATAGTTAATAGGAGAGGCCTATGTCTATCAGTGGACTATCGTAGGCTGATGATGTGATGTGAATCATTATAGTTGTTATCACGAACTGAAACCTCCGTTATGTACTCGCATACCTAGCCATCATAATATACAGCCCGCCTGTTCAGTGTACTGAACAGGCGAGCTACCACGATTTACTAATGCGATTCAGTTTAGGACCTAATCTGAATCGCGATGTGTCAATCCATGGAATAACTGTCAGAAACTGCTGACAAGCGGAACCTAAACTGAATCGCATTTAAAGGATCATGCTAGCTCCAGCCTCTATTGCCATAACGATAAAGTGCATATTCAGATACTTTTGAAGCCGATGTAGCGGATAGCTGTAATGGCAATTTCTCGGTTGCTCGAACTCTCGATACTGCGAACCACTCAAAAGCAAGAGACGGATCCATTACGTGTCGACTACAGATAGGCACACGTGTCGACGTAAGATTAGCGAGCAGTAATCCGCGCCATAACCACAGCGTACTAATACTACTAACAGATAGTTCGCTGTGAAAAAAACGATGTTTCGTAGACAAGCTTCTAGCTCTCCCTTTCCCTACTTTCATTGCGGACGAGTGCTACGTACTACGCTCGTAGCCGATCCCGTGATTTTTCCGCTTTGTAGCGAAAATGGACCTACCACAGCGAACTCCCCTCGGGAGTTCCCCGCGCTTAAAGTGTTAAGCGTCTTGCCATGAAACCGTATCTCTTTTTTAGGGTTCCGTAGCCAAAATGGCAAAAACGGAACCCTTATAGATTCGTCATGTCCGTCTGTCCGTCTGTCCGTCTGTCACAGCCGATTTACTCGGAAACTATAAATGCTACAGTAACGAAATTTGGTAAAAATATGTGTTGTATGAACCGCTACACGATTATGATACTAAATTGTAAAAAAACCATTGGGGTGGGGGCCCTCCATACATGTAACTGAGGGATAGAAGCATTTTTTTAGTTGTATATAAGCGTGTGGGGTATTAATTGAAAGGTCTTTGAAAATGATGTCAAGGTTTATACATTATATTTTTATTTAAGCAAATCGTTTTCGAGATATCAGCTCTCAAAGTCTGAAAAATGTGTCCCCCCCCTCTATTTTTTAAACTACGCGATGTAAAATTCTAAAAAATATATATATTATGCACATTAATAAACTCTATCAACCATTTTTGGTTTGATTAAATTAACTCTTATAGTTTTTGAGGTAGGTTGATTTAACTGTATTTTTTTAATAATAAATTGATAATGGTACGGAACCCTTCGCGCGCGAGTCCGACTCGCACTTGGCCGGTTTATTATACTTTAAATGTTATGCATTGCCTTGACAATTATTCTTTTCGTCAGAATATATGTCAATATGAACCCAAAATAGGGAATGTAAAATCGGTGGATGGAAATTAAATAAAGCCAATCAAAACGTTGATGGACCAATGATTCAAAGGGTCTATGGAAAAAACATGTCTAAAGCCTAAAAAAATCAGGGCAAATTCACATTCTGTTAAAAGTAAGGTGGTTTTTCCTTCTGTAATTGGAATTGACTAGACATGTTCTTTCCGTGCCTTTCCTTCATTTTTAAATAGCAGTTTAAGTTTTTAAAGGATATGAAGAGGGGATGACATTTGTCAACGAAGTTTCAGGAACGGTTTTGAAAGGCCATTTAGTATGGCGTGCAGCTTCCATGTGTCATTTAATTGTTCGTAGATTCTACTCCATTCAATAAGAACTTTACAGAGTCAGCGGTTTTGTGTCCAATAGGCCAAGCTGTTATAACCTTAGGCGCGGATTTGCTGGCATTACTCGACTTGCACGTCTGTCGGCAACTAACTCGACGAGTTAAGTACTTTCCAACTTGGGAATTACTCTGGTCCAATCCGGGTGAGTATCTCAATGTAAACAACTAGCCATGTGATCAGTACGTATACCGCAAACTTGAGGAATGCGTAAATTTCGAGTCGTTTCTGCCACTTAACACTTAGAGCGCGGGGAACTCCCTAGGAGAGTTCTACGGGATTCTATACGGGATTCTATTGGATCGGCTACGAGCGTAGCGCGTAGCACTCGTCCGCAATGAAAGTGTTAAATGAAAGGCGTCATTAGTGTAACAATGACCGAGGCTCAACATTGGCGAATTTTAAATTTTGCGGTGGGTACGGTCACCTCAACAAATATGTTGCCACCTAATTACTGTCTTATAACGTTATAACACTCGGTGTAAATAATAATATGCTAAGATAGTTTCGGGCAAAATAATGCTCGAAATATTGTTATTTATGCCAAAAGTGATGTTTCTGCCTCATTAAGATTGTGTACTTTCATATGTGAATAACCGGTTATTTATTTTTTTCATATAAAACAAATCCGGTTTTGCGGTTTCTGTTTTTCCGAAAATTATTTCTTTAACTTGGATATTTTTATGAACCTGAATGATTTACTTGGGTAAATATTATACGACAAATCTTGTACATATCCATTATAAAAAAACTCATATATCAAACAATAACTATATTTGTATTGTATTGGATTCACTTTTTATTTTTTATTATAAAAATGTTACCTCTGAATTCAGGTAAGTCTATGTATTACACATTTTGTACGTTGAATTCATGTATTTAATTGTATTATATTTATCATAAAATATTATTAAACAAATTATAATTTACAATTATTATAATAATGATGAAATATAATTAAAATGTGTTTCGAAAAATCTAATTCGCTACATTCAATACAAAATATTAAAAAATACTCTAGACAAGATAAATCCATAGTCAACTATTGTAAATGTTCTTTAAAATGGTATATGATGTAATTCAAATTTCATTATTATTATACCCACAAATACAAAAAAGTTACAAAAATCTTAACCTAAACTAAAACTAACAAACACAAACATAAAGTTAGTTAGTAAAATGTTTGTCGAAATCTTTCCCATAAACCGGAAATTTAATTTAAAAAAAAATTAGGTACTAAGACAAATACCTACATTTAAAAACCATCATGTTAAAAGACCACCTTTGAAAGGTTTTTTATCATGAATATCATGATAGAATGCTCCCAACCAATCTCATGGTGTTCCTCATAAAGGCAGAGGACAACTTAGTGGGACCAGTAACCGTATCATGACTTTGCAAGTATCGGTAACGTTAGGTTTTACTCAATACGTGAAACAGGCCCTCGCGCTCGCTCCAATATTTCAGTACGAGTGCAACAGAATGCATTACGTATCGAGTAAAACCTAACGTAACCTTTACTTTCCAACTTATGGTACGGCTACTGCTTGGGAGGACAAAGTCCCACATACTACCAAACTCTTATTTCAGGGAAAGATGGTCTCTTCTGTCTTCTGAAAATAAAACTGTATGAAAGATACACTCTTCTAGCGAGTGTCCTTAACGCTGCACAGTTTTTTGATGTTTATGATGTAGACGCGCTCTAACTGCCGAATATATGTAAACACTATCATCTTACTTTAAGGTAGTGTTTTCTTATTTTTTCACATATTTTTATTATACTTTATGTAAGTGACCTTGAACAGCGGTAAGAACAAAAGATAGAAGAGATAATATACATAATAAAGCTATTACTGTTCTGTTGCAAACTTTTCTGTACATTGATTGCATTTAGAATTTTTACCTTATTTCAAATTAGAATCACAAGTTTCTTTTATCCTTTTCCAAAAGTCCATACACGAAAAAAAAGTTTTACCATCTAGGCTTGGACACCAGTAAAATTTCCAAAATGTTGTAATGTTCATGGGTTGATAACGATTTATTTCGCTTTTCCTCGTAAAATTAAAATGTTATCAAATTATTTGTGTCAGATAAACCGGTTAAGAAAAAACCGGTTCGTTCTTATTAAAAAACCAAACGCTATTATTGAACAGACTGTTTGTGTATTTATTGTTTCTACGCTCGTAGAACGGAGAACAATTCGGTTTATTTAGTTGGTAATTATTAATTAAGTTAGAAAATGAATCAGAGGTAAACCAAAATAAACCGCTATTTACCGTTATTTTATAATCGTTGGTCAATAAAATGTCGGCCAAAGATAATTGAATTATAAAACGTAACTACAGTTCACGAAATATTATTTGCCGACCTGTTTTATCGCTGGTGTTTTTTTACAATAAGGCTTTTAGGGCTCAATTTGATAAAGCGGTTAACTGATAGTTTTGTTGAAAACCTAGGTACTTAGGCTAGATTCTTAATAAGTCAATAAATAATCAAGAAACAATCTTGATTCTTATTAAGCAAAGTAAAGATATTTTAAATCTATAATTATTATACCAAATAGTGCTTGTACCGGGATATTATGGGAAGCCATAATGAAAAAATTGTCCTTGAAGAAATCACTAAGGTATAAGTTTACCTTCCTATACGCGAGTCTTTTCACTACAAAGAGGTTACTACAACTGATACTTCTCGTACAACATAAGTTATTTCCACTACGGAAGCCACTGTATTGCGATTGTATTACATTTAATATTATTATGACCAATCGGTGCAAATAATTTTTCGTTAACTGTAACCAAACTGACCAACAATTGTCATTTTTCTCAGACTAAAAAAAGCGGCTTGTGATTCTAATACAAACATTAAAAGTAAGTTCCTAATCGTAATACAAAAACATGAGGTACAATAAGCAATGCTGTCAAGTTCCCAAGCATCCAAAAGGAGTTGTCTAAAATTAACAAATATTTTTTTTAATAAGTCTACAATTACACCCTTATTCATAAACGACCTTCACATCATCATCATTTGTTTGTCCTTATCTGTTACTTTGAAATCAGCATTTAGTAGAAAGAACAAGCATAAACTAGCCAGGGTTTTGAGGGTTAGTTTCTTCTCTTGAAGCGTAACCAGCAGTCGTTCTTCATGCGTAGGTTGATCAAGTTCCTCGGAGCTAGCTGGACCGGGATGATGGTCCTCTGGCACGGCTGCACGTCGAACTGCTGGATGATCTGGTACGCCAGCACCTTGATCTCGCAGAGGGCGAGAAGATGCCCTGAGGAAATAAGAAGGAAAAACGTAGCAACAGCAGGCTTAGCCAAGATGCCATTTTGCTTTATACGATAAGCGATAAGTAATAAATGTATGAAAATGACAGACGCGTACCAAAAGTCAAATTCGCTAAGACGAGACATTTATTGCGAGTCACATTACAGTTTACAAGATGGAATTAAGACTAGGTATACATGTGGGCAATGGAGAGGGCTATGCTTGGAGTCTCTTTGCGTGATCGGATTAAAAATGAGACCATCCGCAGCAGAACCAAAGTAACCGAAATAGGTCTCCGAATAGCTAAACAGAAGTGGCAGTGGGCGGGGCACATTGCGCGTAGAACCGATGGCCGTTGGGGCGGGAAGGTTCTCGAGTGGCGGCCACGTACCGGAAGGCGTAGCGTGGGTAGGCCCCCACAAGGTGGACTGATGACATTGTGAAGGTCGCAGGAGTCCGCTGGTTGCGGGTGGCGCAGGACCGGTCATTGTGGCAATCTTTGGGGGAGGCCTATGTTCAGCAGTGGACGTCTTTCGGCTGATATGATGATGATACATGTGCCGCCCTGCAAGGGCACAGCTACATAGTTGAATAGGTTAGTTTACTTATAACAGTTTTTACTGGTTATGGTCACGTGACTGATCGCTTATCGTATACGATGGCAGAATGGCATCCTTTGGCTAGGCCTGCAGCTTGCGGCTCAATACAGGAGGATAAAGACCGAGTTCAGTGGCGTGGTAGAAAAAAGACCTTAGAGCAGGGCTACTTTAATTTGGTGATGATGAAGACAAAACGCGTGGTGACGACAGTAAGAGTACATTTTGTCACCGCCCCAACTCTTCCTGTGAGTGTCGTAAGAGTTGGCTAAGTGATTGAAGTGTTACTGCCTATTTACATATTGAAGATTGATGATGGGCAGCAGCATCATCATAGTGGACACGCTTAAGGCTTAACCCTTAACCACTGACGTGTTTTTTCCTAACATTAACACTGACGTACGAATGACATTCGTCTGCTTACAAAATGTGCTCTGGTATATAAAATAAACTTTTACTTTAACTATTTTAGGTAATAACTATTTAAAGATACAGTACCGGCCAATAATATATCACATTCGTGACTTTTTGTATGAGCGTGTATAGAGTAAGCGGCACATGTTCGCATACTGTAGGTAGCATATTATTTTGGTACTTTTGCACAGTTTAAGTAATGATGAATACTGCAATTAAGTATTGTGAATTGCAATTGGAGACACAGCGTATTGCTAAAATAGCTGTAGTAAAAAAAAGAATTTTACTAAGAAATCCATGCCTAACGCAAAATCTCTTTATGAAAAAGTCACTACATGATGACCAGTTTTTTCATCGCTAGTGTAAAGGCCTATGCCTAGACTATCTATAGTCGTGAGGTGGAAAGTGTGAAAAACACTTACAAAAATAAAAATAAATCTATTGAAAAAAACCTGTATGTGATATATTATTGGCCGGTCCTGTACATCTAGTTTACTAGAAAAAAAATAAAAAACAAGTTTAAAAAAATATATATATTTATTTTCGAAGTAAACATAATTGGCTTTGATATCTATGACCCTCAATAAAAAAAAAACTACAACAAAAAAAATCTACAATTTTTCAATTTTTTTTATTTTAGATTTTAATCAAAAAGGATGGAATTATTGGAAAAACAATGATTTATATCTCAAAAATTACATTTAGTGAGTTTTTAACGACAGTTATTGCACCTTGGTTTTGAGCACTACAAGCATACTGGACGGCCACAAGCTTGACACCCGTAACGAGTTCTACGTCGTTTTTCCTTAAAACATATTCCTTACACCTTGCACTTTTATCACTAATGTCCACTTTTTACTTTTTCGTGAAGAGTTCGCACTCGTACCGTTCATTTTTAACCGCAAATATAAATTGATAATTCTGTCAAAAAAGTTACACTAACACTGACCATACGAACCACATACGTCAGGGACTTAAAATTAGCAACTAAGAGATATCGTAAACGTTCGTTCTTATCTGTTTTCGTCGTATCACTGTTTGCTAGGAAGGTACTAAAATCGACGTTGACAACTACCCACCAGAAAAAAAAATGAGCGAAAAACAATTTCGGCGACGTACCACATTCGTACGTCAGTGGTTAAGGGTTAAGAGTACTTACCTCCTAAAAC
The DNA here is from genome assembly GCA_025490895.1 of Thaumatotibia leucotreta. Classification (NCBI taxonomy): domain Eukaryota; kingdom Metazoa; phylum Arthropoda; class Insecta; order Lepidoptera; family Tortricidae; genus Thaumatotibia; species Thaumatotibia leucotreta. The sequence goes on from JALPQI010008169.1 coordinate 35,195, forward strand.
TCCTAATGCGTCTAATACGCATAGTTATAGGAGTGCAATGAGATAGGCAGATGATGATGTGAATTCACCAAAGGCGGTATTAAAATGGCGTAGACAAATCCTCGAAATATGCGGATTTTGACGTTAGTAGTGAGCCGGTTCTTGATTTAATGAAATGGTTTTAAGAATAAAACACTCCTATATCATACCAAGACATTTCCGCGGCCCAATTCCAAACGGCATGTAGAAGCACTCGATTCTGGGCCTTCGCTGTGCAGAGAAGCGCTCAGGGTCGAACCTGGAGGGATCCGGAAAGTACCGAGGGTCGTTGTGGACGGAGTATACTGGGAGGAGGACTGTCTCACCCTTTTTTAGCTGGAAAAGAAATTAAAATAGCTTTCATTGAAATATGATCGAACTGGGTTAAGGCCTAGCCACAGCAAATACGTGAGCAGCACGTGCACTTGCGCGTATGTGTGTATCACTAACTTTCGTAACAATTATAAATATTGGTTGTCATATACCAAAGAAAAAGCGACCAAGATCACCACCGTCCGAGGTGGGACGAATCGAACGATTTCTGATGATTACAACTTACATAACCTCCACGAGTATGGACACTGACTAAATACTCACCCGGTATAAACACAAACTACCTACTAACCCACTACTATAACCCATGCGCTCAGCTTTCGCGGCTGATGCCTGCACCGCTCGGCCACTCGGTCTTAGCAACCACAATTATTTCGTAACAATATTGATTAAGGCCTAAACTATGTATTTTTTTTTTGCAAACGACCATTTATCAGGTGTTTGTGAAATAAACTGCAAATGTGGTTTTTACTCACGTAAAAGTTCCGGTGGGCTGCAGTGTGG
>JALPQI010008170.1:0-45490 GCA_025490895.1 Thaumatotibia leucotreta
CAGTACCGCGGCGGAGCTCGCGGTCGCGAATGGACCGAGCAAGAGACCCTGCTACTGCTGGAAGGTCTCGAACTGCACCGCGACGACTGGAACCGCGTGGCGGCGCACGTGGGCACGCGCACGCACGACGAGTGCATCCTGCACTTCCTGCGGCTGCCCATCGAGGAGCCCTATCTGCAGGACGGCTCCGGTCTGTGATCTTACATCTTACTGACTTAATGGGACCGAGCAGGAGACCCTCCTACTGCTGAAGGGCTGGAGCTGCACCGCGACGACTGGAACCGCGTGGCGGCGCACGTGGGCACGCGCACGCACGACGAGTGCATCCTGCACTTCCTGCGGCTGCCCATCGAGGAGCCCTATCTGCAGGACGGCTCCGGTCTGTGATCTTACATCTTACTGACTTAATGGACCGAGCAGGAGACCCTCCTACTGCTGGAAGGGCTGGAGCTGCACCGCGACGACTGGAACCGCGTGGCGGCGCACGTGGGCACGCGCACGCACGACGAGTGCATCCTGCACTTCCTGCGGCTGCCCATCGAGGAGCCCCTATCTGCAGGACGGCTCCGGTCTGTGATCTTACATCTTACTGACTTAATGGACCGAGCAAGAGACACTCCTACTGCTGGAAGGTCTCGAACTGCACCGCGACGACTGGAACCGCGTGGCGGCGCACGTGGGCACGCGCACGCACGACGAGTGCATCCTGCACTTCCTGCGGCTGCCCATCGAGGAGCCCTATCTGCAGGACGGCTCCGGTCTGTGATCTTACATCTTACTGACTTAATGGACCGAGCAAGAGACACTCCTACTGCTGGAAGGTCTCGAACTGCACCGCGACGACTGGAACCGCGTGGCGGCGCACGTGGGCACGCGCACGCACGACGAGTGCATCCTGCACTTCCTGCGGCTGCCCATCGAGGAGCCCTATCTGCAGGACGGCTCCGGTCTGTGATCTTACATCTTACTGACTTAATGGACCGAGCAGGAGACCCTCCTACTGCTGGAAGGGCTGGAGCTGCACCGCGACGACTGGAACCGCGTGGCGGCGCACGTGGGCACGCGCACGCACGACGAGTGCATCCTGCACTTCCTGCGGCTGCCCATCGAGGAGCCCTATCTGCAGGACGGCTCCGGTCTGTGATCTTACATCTTACTGACTTAATGGACCGAGCAAGAGACACTCCTACTGCTGGAAGGTCTCGAACTGCACCGCGACGACTGGAACCGCGTGGCGGCGCACGTGGGCACGCGCACGCACGACGAGTGCATCCTGCACTTCCTGCGGCTGCCCATCGAGGAGCCCTATCTGCAGGACGGCTCCGGTCTGTGATCTTACATCTTACTGACTTAATGGACCGAGCAGGAGACCCTCCTACTGCTGGAAGGGCTGGAACTGCACCGCGACGACTGGAACCGCGTGGCGGCGCACGTGGGCACGCGCACGCACGACGAGTGCATCCTGCACTTCCTGCGGCTGCCCATCGAGGAGCCCTATCTGCAGGACGGCTCCGGTCTGTGATCTTACATCTTACTGACTTAATGGACCGAGCAGGAGACCCTCCTACTGCTGGAAGGGCTGGAGCTGCACCGCGACGACTGGAACCGCGTGGCGGCGCACGTGGGCACGCGCACGCACGACGAGTGCATCCTGCACTTCCTGCGGCTGCCCATCGAGGAGCCCTATCTGCAGGACGGCTCCGGTCTGTGATCTTACATCTTACTGACTTAATGGACCGAGCAGGAGACCCTCCTACTGCTGGAAGGGCTGGAACTGCACCGCGACGACTGGAACCGCGTGGCGGCGCACGTGGGCACGCGCACGCACGACGAGTGCATCCTGCACTTCCTGCGGCTGCCCATCGAGGAGCCCTATCTGCAGGACGGCTCCGGTCTGTGATCTTACATCTTACTGACTTAATGGACCGAGCAGGAGACCCTCCTACTGCTGGAAGGGCTGGAGCTGCACCGCGACGACTGGAACCGCGTGGCGGCGCACGTGGGCACGCGCACGCACGACGAGTGCATCCTGCACTTCCTGCGGCTGCCCATCGAGGAGCCCTATCTGCAGGACGGCTCCGGTCTGTGATCTTACATCTTACTGACTTAATGGACCGAGCAGGAGACCCTCCTACTGCTGGAAGGGCTGGAACTGCACCGCGACGACTGGAACCGCGTGGCGGCGCACGTGGGCACGCGCACGCACGACGAGTGCATCCTGCACTTCCTGCGGCTGCCCATCGAGGAGCCCTATCTGCAGGACGGCTCCGGTCTGTGATCTTACATCTTACTGACTTAATGGACCGAGCAGGAGACCCTCCTACTGCTGGAAGGGCTGGAGCTGCACCGCGACGACTGGAACCGCGTGGCGGCGCACGTGGGCACGCGCACGCACGACGAGTGCATCCTGCACTTCCTGCGGCTGCCCATCGAGGAGCCCTATCTGCAGGACGGCGCCTCCGGTCTGTGGCTTCTTACTGACTTAACTATTGGGTCAATCAAATTACCCAAACAACACAAACATCATCAGCCTATGTTAGTCCACTGCTGGGCTTAGGCCTCTCCTATTTACTATGCGTATAGACGCATTAGGAGGTAAATGCCCATAATCGCCACGCTGGGCAAGCGGATTGGCGATCGCAGTAATGTGTCCACTATGATGACGCTGCTGCCCATCAGCATATATGCGTATAATAGCATATAATGGTCAGTAACACTTCAATCCCTTAGTCTTAGTTGGAGTGGTGACAAATGTATTCTTACTGCCGTAACCACACGGCCCGTCCTTTCCCATGCATAACTATAATCTTGGATCCTAGCTTTCCGAAGTAGAGCCAATTGACCACCGTAATATGTCACTCATCAGTGTTGGCTTGTCATGTTTGTTTAGTTTTTACTAAGAGGTATGGTTACGGCTTCTAGTGACCCAAAAATATAGGTAGATAATGTAGGCGGCCTAAATCAACGTGGTACTTTAATATCGCTCAAGCTAAACATTTCTACTAAAGGGCATTTCTCCGAGAGTTTCAACCACCGTGACTTCGGTGGCAGCCTTATCACACGAATCCCGTGAGAGATGCAAGAACTTTTGGATATATTGGTAGACGTAATTGACAACTACCAAGATATCCAAAAAATGTATGAGATACTCACGGCGGTTGAAACGCTCGGCGAAATGCCGTAAAGTAGTCACTTCTTCTAAACAATATTTGTTGACCCCTGTTGTAGTCAATTATTTGATTATATTGGTACCACCAGGGTTAAGACGAAATGTCAGTTTAAATATGTATGTTTTCTTATACATGACAGCAATCCAATAAATTGCAGTCACCTTTAACTATATTAGCATCTTAAAGCCATAGTTCTAATTACTTATTAAAATGTTCACTGACGTGGCCTATTTTATATTCAGGAGGCGTGCTAGGACCACTAGCGTACCAACCGATCCCGTTCAGCAAGCAAGGCAACCCTGTGATGAGCACCGTGGCCTTCCTCGCCTCCGTGGTGGACCCTCGTATCGCTTCCAAGGCCACCGGTGCTGCCATGGCCGAGTTCGCCGCTATCAAGGTACGTGAACGCTGTCGCCTCTATGGGGTCAACTATATTTTGAAGTTATTACGAGTACGTATATACAGGGTGTTTGGTTAGCGGTGTCGGAGCTTTTAAGGGCTTAAACTACAATCAATTTCATCGACAAATTATCATACAATATTTTTTTTTGTGCCAACGATAATTAAATGGCGGCCATTTTAAAATTTCAAACAGACGAACACGGGCGCACGTGATATTTCTGAAATTATACGTTTGTTATCGGTCCTATCTTTGCAAAAAAATCTCGTTAGAGAGCTCATTAGATAAGCAAACTAATTAAGCTAATCATTTGACTCAACTACTTGAACGACAAGGCTAAAAAAATTTTTTTAAATTAAAAATAGTAAAAAAATCACCTTAATTTTTCAATTAATTTAATTTTGCATGAAAACTAGGTCGTTAAGATAGGTTTTTGATGTTGTTATTCAAAAGTACAGTATGTTAGCTAAAAAATAACACCATAATTACAGTTATACCTTAAGTACTTTAGGAATTACAAGTGCTCAAACATACACCAAAACAGCTGCATTTAGCGTTCCCGATGCAAAATCCATAAACAAATGAATGTCAGCAGTGTACTGACTAGTGAAGTGGCCGCCTTCCATCCATCCAGTGCATGTTTGAGTACTTCTAATTCCTAAAGTACTTAAGGTATAACTGTAATTATGGTGTTGTGTTTTAGCTAACATCCTGTACTAACAAATAACAACGTCAAAAACCTATCTTAACGACCTAGTTTTCATGCAAAATTAAATTAATTGAAAAATTAAGGTGAATTTTTTACCATTTTTAATTTAAAAAAATTTTTTAGCCTTGTTGTTCAAATAGTTGAGTCAAATGATTAGCTTAATGAGTTTGCGTATCTAATGAGCTCTCTAACGAGATTTTTTTGCAACGATAGGACCGATAACAAACGTATAATTCCAGAAATATCACGTGCGCCCGTATTCGTCTGTTTGAAATTTTAAAACGGCCGCCATTTAATTATCGTTGGCACAAAAAAATAATTGTATGGTAATTTATCGATGAAATTGATTGTAGTTTAAGCCCTTAAAAGCTCCGACATCGCTAACCAAACACCCTGTATGTATATTGCCTAGTATCACTTGTACGGAATTATGTATTCGTTTGCTATAACGGCAGAATTTTGGAAATGAATCTGAGTTTTTTAAAATCAAGGTTGTATGGAGTAACGTATCGTTATCGATGTTTAGTCCCATGAATCACATTATTGTTAATTAAAATGAAAATAATTGTTGCTGAACGGCTTACGCCTTTATTCGAAGACCGGACACTAGTTTTTCTGCCGTTTCTGTTCATTATACAGGATGTTTTTTTTTCGACCGTTCAAATTCTACGTAGTGAATGTGTAGGTCATACTGACCAACTTTTACTATGGGGACAAAGTCGAAATCGCGAAAAAAAAATCAGCTGTTTCATACATTTCGGCCTGCGTAATGCCGCCAATTTGTATGAAACAGCTGATTTTTTTTTCGCGATTTCGACGTTGTCCCCATAGTAAAAGTTGGTGAGTATGACCTACACATTCACTACGTAGAATTTGAACGGTCGAAAAAAAAACACCCTGTATAACAAATATGTATCCGGAAAAAATGTTAATAAATATAACATACAATCGAATTTGTTGTCTTTGACACAGTATATCGTAAAACGCGTTCTTAGATTAATTTTTAGATTAATATTAAAAAATATCAATAATTTTAACACTTAAATTTATTCCAAAAATAATCACGTCCATTACAAAAATAACCCAAATAATTTCAATATACAATACAATAAAAACTAACTTAAAATAACAAACTAAAACTAAAACTATACTAAAAACCCTGTTGCGCCAAGCCTGGTCCAAAAGTCCCCATCACGCTCGCTGCGTTACCACGTTGTACAGCGATGGAGACTTGTTGAACCAGCCATGAACCAGAACGTGGGTCACCACCCCTCTCCCTCAACCGCCTACCTAGCTCCCTGAAAAATTCACCGGCCTCGTGACACCAGGGCCCAGCCGTTTCGATGGCAATGGGCACAAAGTCATACGTGACCCCCAAGGCAGAGTATTTGGCGTGTTTATTCCTGGCAGCAGTTTCCGCCGCCGAGCCCGCTGACCTGACAGTGTGCCTCAAATGCGACGCAGCAAATGTACTGACACATGTTGCGTCCCACAGTAGGCACCGCCCTCTGCGCCAGGGAACCAGTGTAAGCCCGTCGGGTCTTTTCCCGTCCAAACGAGACAAGCCCGGTGGCTCCAGGACACATGGAACCTTCGCTGCCACTAAAGCCCGACGAACAATTTCGTTGATCGAATGGTGCCTAGGGAAACGGCCGGCGCACCTCTGGCAACTAAGCCCATGGTGGCCGTTCTCCTCCACCATCACCCCACAAATACATCGATGCGCGTTACACACCTTGCTCCCCAATCTCAGCGCCACCGCAATTCTCAAAGAATCATTGTCGAGCAGTGTACCCAGTTGTGGGGACGGCAAGGCATGCAACCACGCACCCGCCTCTGGTTTTGAAACAGCCCTTAGACGCGCCAAGTCGGCTCCCGAGACTCCACTCTGCAAAAGTTCAAAAGCCGACTTACAAAGGATATCATCCCACCCTCGCTGAGACAACAAGCATTCTGGGCGCTCATCGCTTTGACACTTAGTGGCCCACGCCGCCAAAGCCTCGGAAACGAACGGCATACTGACTTTGCCATTCTCAACCGACAGGATACGCGCCACCAGATCTGCTGAGCCATGTGCCGAAGCCAAAAAAGCCACCAGCCCAATGTCCTGAGCTCGACGGACCCCAAGACCGCCATATCGAACAGGCAAGGACGCCTGGAGCCACTGATTGTCACTTAGACAGACATTAAGCAAAGACTCCAATGAAAGTTTCAGTGTGACGTCAAGTGCACGCACCTCCTCTTCGAAAAGCCAAGTTGGAGCCGTCCGCAACGAGTAAACCATGCGAGGCAGCGAGAAACAGTTTCGCAACAGAATGAGGGAGACGTGCCCAGATAGATGAGCCAACCGCTCCCCTACCTCTGAAAGTGCCTGCCTTTTGAGTTGCAGGATAGAGCTGACACCCTCGGAAAATATGGGAGTACCTAGTAGGCTAAAAGAAGATCTATCAATCATCCTCATTCCGGGCAAAACTGCTTCAAGATCTGAAAGAGCTTCCGTAGTAACGTCACCACAGGCAAAACATTCGCATTTGGCTGCATTTATGTCCAGGCCAATCCCCTTCAAAGCCGGTATTAAAACCTTCAAACTCTCGATGACCGCATCCGAGCTGCCTCCAATAACCCCATCATCCAGATACCATAGATTTAAAGGCGCTTTCAATGCCGAGACAACCTTTTGGATGGCTAAGCAGAACAAAAGAGGTCCTAGCGGGTCTCCTTGCTGAGCACCAACCTGAGATAGGATGATATTCCCCGCGTAAAAAAGATTACTCGGTGACGCATAGCACTGGTAGACGAAGGGAAACAAAGCTGGGGTATGCTCAAGGACCTCATTGAGAATAATGTCTCGCTCCACAGAGTTGAACGCATTCTTTATGTCGATTTTGACGATAACATCCTCCGACGCATGGCGCTCAAAAACAAAATGACGAGTAGCATGAATCGCCGCCTCACAGCCAAGCCTAGTACCGAAACCCACCTGTTTCGGCAGTAAATATCCAGACATTTGTTCCCTTACTGCCCGGCAACACAGCTTAGCCGTGAGCCGGCGGAACACACTACCTACCGCAATTGGTCTAATGCCTCCGTCCTTCTTCTCCAAAGCACAAAGCGAGGCACCGTAAAGAAACGGTCTCACCTCAATGTTGAGCATGCCTCTCAATAAAAAATTGCAGAGCTTAACAAGGGAGTTCAACAAACGGGGACCGTTATCCCCCGCAGAGGGTGAGATCATTTCCTTGAGGTGTTGGGGCCTCAAACCATCAAGGCCAGAGGCGGAACCGTTATAAAATGAAGCGATTGCCTCCGCCACCTCCAAGGACGTTACCGACAAAAAAGGGCTTGTTATACTTGGCTCAGGTGGCAAAGTCACTGACCTCGATGGTGGGGGGTGTTTCTCCTTCAACGCGTGAAGGGTATTTTCATTTGAGGGAGCCAGCGCAGAATCGGAAAGAAGCAAACGAACAGCCCCCCTTAAATCCCCATCGTACACTTTAGTTTCAATGGCCCTGTAAACTGATGCCGGCCGACCTCCAGACTGAGTATCTGGCAAGCCTACTCTGGAAACATTAATGTTATTTTTGACTTTAGTTGTCAAAGATTGGCGTTCAGTTGCGTCGGGGACCCTTAGAGCAGAGTAAGAAAAGGACATTAAACGACACCAATCTTCGACACTATTAGTGCGCAGACAATCCTCTATGACCGAACACAGCTTACCAGCTGCCATGCACCTTGCTCCTTTCGGTATGTGTCTCAATACCCGAATTTGTGATTTCAAGCTTGATAAATCCCCAAGCTGAATTTCAGTTTGTGGCCCAACCCGGGGCTCTTCGTCAGTGACACTGGTCGGATTAGAATTGACACGCAAAACATTATTGATACCATGGATTCGGCTTAGATGAATATTAAGTCCCTTTTGGCCCTTAAAAAACCGGACCGGAGAACAAAAAGGGCACGGTACAGGGTCGGGGTTCGGTGAACGTTCACGAGGTGAGCGTGGGGGTGGGACAACAATGACAGGATTTCCCCCCGACATTAAATACAACCTTAATCATAAAATGAAACCATATTAATCATGTCATCCAAATCATTAAATAAACAAAAATGCAACACCATCAAATAAAAAAAAAAATAATAAAAATAATAAAAATACATTTAGTCATGTCATAAGCTAGGTACAATACAAGATGGAAGTTAAAATAGGTACAATAAAAAGAGCGCTTAAGAAAATCAAACCTAAATGTGTGTATACTAAAACTTACGTAAAAAAAAAAATTTTGCGTGCTAAGTCCAAAAAGCAGTTTTAGTTCAATAATGTCAATTATTCAATATTAATTAATATTCAAAAATAATTAATCCAAAAAAAAACAACAGGTATACATTCATAAAAAACAAAACTAAAACAAAGCTATAATTGGTCAACTACAATATAAAACCATACATTGAAACGGGACAAAAAAGTGTATAACATAGATTAAAATAAAGTTAAAATAATTTGAACATCAATGTAAACAAAGATTTAAAAAAAAAACAAACAATCCCCTTAAACACAAAATCTAATAAAATTAATCTTGAGAAGTTGATCTTGGAACACCCGTGCGTGAGTCCTTCGCAGCTCGAAATTAGGTCCACTTTCGAATGACGGGTCATATGACAATATAGGTACGGCACGGCGAGATAGGGATGTTAGCAGCTACAAGAAACGCATGTGGTAAGTAGGTACGTCGAGCACACAAGTTCCAAACCACCCGCCAGGTTGCACAGAAAACCAATGTTCGTAATTGCACTTTAATACACCGTTCAGTAACTGTTGATTTCTCCGCCGTAGCACATCGATTGCTACAACACCGCGCGTTGTTTATGCAACTCCTTCCAAAAAAAGTTTTTGTTTGAGTAGTGAGAGTGATATGCAAACAGCTGTGATGGACAATGACGTTCTCAAACAACAAACTGCAACTTTGGTTCACACACGGGATTCAACAACAAGTTACCAATAGCACAGGTTCGCAGCACTTTATAGTCTGTAAACCACACATCCACGCGCCGTTTTTCCCTTTCGTACTTTTTTCCCGCGGGCGTAAAATACGAACAGCGTTATGCACGCGCCATTTTTTTTTTTTTTTTTAATTTTAACTGAAAATGTATGTAACCTCTAGATTTAAGGTTTCAAGTTGGCGATAAGACAATATATTGATTTAAAATTTCACGATTATCACTCATATTTTAAAGACAAACTGGTCTTAATCGGCATGGCATGACGTTACACCCGTGGTCGCAGGCAGACTGTCAGCCTGCGACCACGGGCGATTAAGACCCGTTTGTCTTTAAAATATGATATTGGCGATGAGACCTTAATTGTGGTCTGGAAGTGTGTGATGCAAGTTTTTAACCCTTAGGTGCATACAGTATCAAAAACGATACGACCGAAATGACACATGTTGAAATAAGTAATCAATTGCGACTGTCACACTGAGCAACAGAGTTCTAATTGGCATCGATTGTTTACATAAGTCATTTCAGAAATAGAATGTGTGATACCATACCATATGCACGTAAGGGTTAAACTAGTTTTTTGCTCTGTGCGCGAGGCCCAAGGGCCTCGCGGGCCTCTCTTTTTGTCGACTGAGGTCGAGGCCGAGGAGATGTGTTTTTTATTTTCTTTAATTTTTTTTATTGTTTTTGTATTAATTTTTACTTTTGTCGCAGTAATAGGGCTTGTGAGCTGGACTCCTGCAGCTCGGCCTTCGGCCTCGCGAGCTGTCACGCCTCTGAGGGACGCTTCGGGCCTTCGGCCCTACGCGGAGCTCGGCCTTCGGCCTTCGCAGATTATCGAAACGAATCGTCGGGCCTGCGGCCCTCCGATTCGTTTTCATGTTACAATTTTTCATTGAGTAGCATGGGTGCATTGGACTCCTGCAGCTCGGCCTTCGGCCTCGCGAGCTGGCTGGCCTGTGTTGGACGCTTCGGGCCTTCGGCCCTACGCGGAGCTCGGCCTTCGGCCTTCGCAGATTGTTGAAACGAATCGTCGGGCCTGCGGCCCGATTCGTTTTCATGTTACACTTTTTCATTGAGTAGCATGGATGCGTTGGACTCTGGCAGCTCGGCCTTCGGCCTCGCGAGCTGGCGCGCCTATGTTGGACGCTTCGGGCCTTCGGCCCTACGCGGAGCTCGGCCTTCGGCCTTCGCAGCTACGTAGCTTCGCCTTCGGGCCTTCGGCCCTCAGGCTCAGCTTATATAGTTACTCAGATTTTATTATACATAGAAAAGCTTTATTTTCTCGCATCTCGGCCTCCGGCCTCGCAGGCTGCCGCGCATCTATGGGACGCTCCGGGCCTTCGGCCCTACGCGGAGCTCGGCCTACGGCCTTCGCTGGGGTTGAAGCGAACCGTCGGGTCTGCGGCCCTCCGGTTCGCTTATTAAGACAGTTAGGAAGGGCAGTTTTACCGCGTGGGCTCGCCCGTCGGGCCTTCGGCCCTCGGGCTCGCGCGGAGAGCACCTCGATCGTGACGCTCCGGGCCTTCGGCCCTACGCGGAGCTCGGCCTTCGGCCTTCGCGGGCTTGGCGCCTCGCCATCGGGCCTTCGGCCCTCAGGCTCGGCTTATTAAGATACTGGGGTTGTTGAACGCTTGGTAGCTCGATTTGCTCGGAGCTCGGCCTTCGGCCTCGCTTTAAATTACTTGGAGGTGACGCGCTTGGGCCCTCGGGATTAATTGGTTTAGATTTTTTCTGGATTGTACCGGCACACGGTATAGGGGCTCATGCATAAATCATGTGATGTTTTTTTGGCTACATTTTGACCCCCCCTCCCCCATGGTGATGTTTGGTGAGTTTCTTGGCTAGCAAAGCAGTCTCACGTGTATTTTTTTCATTCAACTTTTCACGTTCGCTAGCCGAAATTGACTATATTTCTTAGTTTGTTCATCGTAAAAAAATACACGTGAGGTCTCCTTGTACCCCCGCCCCCCTACCGTGATCTTTCGTGATGTTTTCTTGGACCGCCTCTCTCCCTATAGGACCTCGCGTGATTTATGCACAAGCCCTAGGTAGTACTAGTAAACCGAGTATGTCTGTTCCAGGACGAGGTGCCGGCGGCCATGATGGAGGCGCACGTGAAGGCGGCGTCGGCGCACGGGCCCGCCGCCGCGCTGGCCGCCACCGGCATCGCCGGCACCGCGCCCGACCTGCCCGCCGCGGGTACGTTACTGTGCGGCCTTTTAGGGTTGTCTACCCAAGTGTAGTGGACTGAGTGGAGAGCGTAGAGTAACGGTCGTCCAAGGGATTTCACCGATGTGTACTCGGGTCGATTGCTAACGCTTTCATTTGTTTAATATGAACGCCGCCAGCTACGCTTAGTTTGCACACTAAGGCACTGGTCTCACCACGAGCTACTAAGCTATGAGCTATCGACCAAAAACACGAACAAATGATACGCACTCCCGAGTAAATAAAAGAGACACGGCGATACTCGCCCAGCTATCAGCTATCACCGCCCGGCGAGTGTCGCCGTGTCTCTTTTATTTACACGGGTGTGTGTATCTTTTGTTCGTGTTTATAGCCAATAGTTCATAGCTTAGTAGCTCGCGGTGAGACCAGTGCCTTAGGGTTGTCTACCCAAGTGTAGTGGACTGAGTGGAGAGCGTAGTAACGCGTCCGACAGGGCGCGCAACGGTGCGTCGGTCGTCCAAGGGATTTGACCGACGTGTACTCGGGTCGATTGTTAACGCTTTCATTTGTTTAATATGAAACTCGAGCTGTGGGAGCTCGGCCAATGAGACCGCATCACAGTGTTTCGAATTTTGAATTTGAAGAATGTAATTGGTCAATGGAGCTTGGGTTTGCGTCAGTGGAGCCGGACCGTTAAATTACTAAGACTTCACTGTTCCATTCGAATGTCATATAGAATTCTATTACGTGTCTAAATTGGAAATTCGGTGTAAGTTAATAGAAATTGTCTCTTATTTCCTATATGAATGTTATATGATTTACATAAAAGAACTTAAAAATCTGTAAAGATACCAATTACCCTCTTAAAAGCTTAGCTTGTACTTTGTTTGACAAAATAATTCCACTTTAAAGCTAAATGCAACATTTAGTTGTAAAATAAACTTCTTCAAGGCATACAAATTTTAGACACACTGCAATTTAAGTACAAATCTTTTAATTTACTAAACAGAAAAGAAGGAAGGAGGTGCCGAAGTGAAGACAGAGCCCATGGAAGTGGAGGAGGGAGAAGTGAAGCCCAAAGAGGAACCGGCCGAGGCGCCGGCGCCCGAGGAGCCTAAGGAAACTAAGGAGGAGCCTCCACCACAACCAGGTTAGAAGGCTTTTGGACCACCGGTTCAAGGCCAATGACCGATATACACCGTATTTTATGATGATGATGATGAAATTAAAAAGAAGATTATTTAGGTCAAAAATAATTTCTCTATGAAACTAGTATCTTAACTCTTACTGGTATTAAGTTATTTAAAAAATAAGTTTAATGACTGAACAAGTGTATTGCAACCTTTATTACAGATGTAGTGAGAAATGACTTGCCTTCGGAAACGTTCGTCAACGTCATGCTGTTTCAGTCTTTCTCACTGAGACTGACAGTAATAGCTGTCATGCTACTTCAGTCAGACTCGGTAACACTGCCTGAAACAGCATGTGTTTACGAACGTTTCCGAAGGCAAGTAATTTCTCACTACACCTGTACATCCTAATGCTACTTATTTTGACATGTGCCGTCGGTCACCTGAAATTAACTTTTGTGTTATTCTTAAGGTTCTCTCACACTTACAATTTCATTTATTATATATGAAAACATAAAAAAAAATTTTTTTTTCGAGTTCGACTAAATGCTATACACCAGGGTCGCGTTTTATAAAGTTACAATTTACAATTTCGCTGTTTGCCTCTCTAACGCACGCACAGATTGGCTAGAAAGAGAGGCAAACAGCGAAATTGTAAATTGTAACTTTATAAAACGCGACCCTGGTAACCAATTAACTTACCAAGCAGCCTGTTAAATTTAACGGAATTAAAAAAAGTCACGGTCCACAGAGTAATATAGACCTAAACGCAAGTGCGTAAAGTTCAAATTCAGTTTGGTGTCTTAGTGACAGCTTTTGTATTTGACGTGGCGTCGAAAAGGCTAAAAGAACTGTACTAACTATTCACATAATTTATTATCCTTTTGAATGCTTGTTTTTGAGCAAATTATGAACAGCGAAACACGGAAATTAGGAGTTCTTAATGTATTAAAAACGGTTGCCGGTAGACGCCTTTGGTATTCATGGCAAGACTTTTCAATATTCTATTCAGCCGAATGTCAGTGAAATGTAAATATATTAATGATTAAGACCCCATAGTAATGTACGGCGCTACCTGAGGCAATGAGATGAACGTAACTCGCACCGCATCAATTTAACAAAATTATTTCTATTGAGTTAAAATATTGAGGTTTTAGAACGATTGATTTATATTTCGCATTTCCAATGCGTCACCAGCCATAACTACATAATTCATGAAATTCATTTCGATAGCCTAAGAAATGTGATAATTTGTCACAGTACTTCGAAAACTATATCGTCTATTTATGTGCACAGAAGGCTCGTCACCTTCGACGGTGGACGCAAAACTACAATCAGCGGCCGCCGCCGCGTTAGCAGCCGCCGCCGTTAAGGCCAAGCATCTCGCCGGCGTCGAGGAACGCAAGATCAAGTCCTTAGTAGCGCTGCTGGTGGAAACCCAGATGAAGAAACTCGAGATCAAACTGCGGCACTTTGAAGAACTCGAGGCTACCATGGAACGTGAGCGGGAGGGTGAGTCATTATCTAAACTAGATATAGTCACTTCGTCACGCCGTTTAAAACTATATATCTTGTCGGCTTCAAGGAGAGCAAGATTGAGTCTTTACTGCTGGTGGAAACCCAGAAGAAACTCGAGATCAAGCTGCGGCACTTTGAAGAACTCGAGGCTACTATGGAACGCGAGCGAGAGGGTGAGTCATTATCTAAACTGGATATAGTCATTCTGACACGCCGTTCAAGGCTATATATCTTGTCAGCTTCAAGGAGAGCAAGATTGAGTCTTTAGTAGCGCTGCTGGTGGAAACCCAGATGAAGAAACTCGAGATCAAACTGCGGCACTTTGAAGAACTCGAGGCTACCATGGAACGCGAGCGAGAGGGTGAGTCATTATCTAAACTAGATATAGTCATTCTGACCGCCGTTCAAGGCTATATATCTTGTCGGCTTCAAGGAGAGCAAGATCAAGTCCTTAGTAGCGCTGCTGGTAGAAACCCAGATGAAGAAACTCGAGATCAAACTGCGGCACTTTGAAGAACTCGAGGCTACCATGGAACGCGAGCGGGAGGGTGAGTCATTATCTAAACTAGATATAGTCATTCTGACACGCCATTCAAGGCTATATATCTTGTCGGCTTCAAGGAGAGTAAGATCAAGTCCTTAGTAGCGCTGCTGGTGGAAACCCAGATGAAGAAACTAGAGATCAAGCTGCGGCACTTTGAAGAACTTGAGGCTACCATGGAACGCGAGCGAGAGGGTGAGTCATTATATAAACTAGATATAGTCATTCTGACCGCCGTTCAAGGCTATATATCTTGTCGGCTTCAAGGAGCGCATGATCAAGTCCTTAGTAGCGCTGCTGGTAGAAACCCAGATGAAGAAACTCGAGATCAAATTGCGGCACTTTGAAGAACTCGAGGCTACCATGGAACGCGAGCGAGAGGGTGAGTCATTATCTAAACTAGGATATAGTCATTTTGTCACGCCGTTCAAGACTATATATCTTGTCGGCTTCAAGGAGAGCAAGATCACGTCCTTAGTAGCGCTGCTGGTGGAAACCCAGATGAAGAAACTCGAGATCAAGCTGCGGCACTTTGAATAACTCGAGGCTACCGCGAGCGAGAGGGTGAGTCATTATCTAAACTAGATATAGTCATTCTGACACGGCCTTCAAGGCTATATCTTGTTGGCTTCAAGGAGAGTAAGATCAAGTCCTTAGTAGCGCTGCTGGTGGAAACCCAGATGAAGAAACTAGAGATCAAGCTGCGGCACTTTGAAGAACTCGAGGCTACCATGGAACGCGAGCGAGAGGGTGAGTCATTATCTAAACTAGATACAGTCATTCTGACCGCCGTTCAAGGCTATATCTTGTCGGCTTCAAGGAGAGTAAGATCAAGTCCTTAGTAGCGCTGCTGGTGGGACGAGGAACCATGGCTTCGTTTTTAGATTTAATAATGATGCCATGGTTCCTAAGAACAGATCTCATAGTTTGTTACTTCCCCATACAAAGTCAAAGGGCCGGCGGCGGCACTGAAGCATTGAATAATAAAACTTCATTGTTTAAAAATAATGCATTTTATGCAGGTTCGATTCCTGAATGCAGTTTTTCTTTTTACTAAAATCGATCTCATGGTTCCTAAGACAAGATTTCGCTATCTGTTATGGTTTCCAAAACCTCCATACTGACCGATTTGGATTGATCACCTGAGTTTAAAAAACTAGTCTATTGTGAGTGGAACTAAAGGACCACTTACAATCTGGAGGTGGTACCGTTGCCTATTTTTTGTCTGTTTGTTAATTTGAAGCTATTATTATTTTGATTTAGTACATAAATCTTACAGTTGACAGCAACTAGACAAATAAATATAATCTTAAAAATCGGTAATTCCTTCATATGCCGGACTATTAAAAAGTGGAATTCTTTACCGGCACATGTGTTTCCGCATACCTATAAGTTGGGACCCTTTAAACGAAGCGTGAAGAAGCATCTAGCGGGCCAGCAAGGCGGTAGCAACTAACAGGTTACTGATTGTCTCCTGTTCGTTGCCGCCGCGATTTGGGCTCTACTTTTTCACTTACGATCAGGTGGAGTGGAGCCACTTTGTTGTGCCAACATAAAAAAAAATCTTATGTTCCATTGACAGGGTTAGAATACCAGCGGCAACAGCTGATCCAGGAGCGACAGCAGTTCCACTTGGAACAGCTGAAAGCCGCCGAGTTCCGCGCGCGCCACCAGGCGCACCAGAGGTATATAAGGTCTCCCTAGCATTCTACAAGGTTCTTTGGTTGGCTCTTGTGATTGTTCCAGGCGTGCCAGAGTTCATTCTCTACTCCACATTAGGTCATTCATTACCAAACCCCGGATGACGGGAGCAAAAATGCGTTTGTCACTAGTGCTTAGTTAAATATCGACTAATCTATCGACATCCATATATACGATTTTTTAATTTGAAATTTATAGATTATGCTAATTATGTTTCCCTAGTAGTTCCACTTCTTTTCCAGATATCAAAAATATATAAGATTTTTAAAATGAATTCACCAATTTTTTTGGTCTATAAATTATGATATTTTTTGTGAATAATTTCGCCTTGAGGATGTAAAAGTAATCTTACCAAGTGCACTTTGAAATTCTGAACGACATTCAAGCTGCTTTTTAGGCTTTAATTTTGGTTTTGTAACTGTCATATGGTACTAGGTATTGTTGACATATAATTGTTTATCAATTTTAGATCGCAATGCCTCTGATTACGTACGGTTGCATAAATTACTGTTGATCAATACATTTCTAATTCATAAAATGTTGGTATGGATGTCGATAGAATAGTCGATATTTAACTAAGCACTAGTGACAAACGCATTTTTGCTCCCGTCATCCGGGGTTTGTTCATTAGTTTCATTACTCATGAAATTGGCTTGTTGTATGGAGAATGTTGTGAAAAGTCAGCCTCCGTAGCCTAGTTGGTAGTGACCCTGCCTACGAAGCTGGAGGTTCCGGGTTCGAATCCCGGCGAGGGCATTATTTGTGTATTTATTTATCACAAATATTTGTTCCTTGGTCATGGCTGTCTATGTATTTAAGTATCTATATGTATTTATCTAGTACCCACATCACAAGCCTTAATTGAGCTTATCGTGGGACTAGTGTCGATTTGTGTAAGATGTCCCAAGATATTTATTTATTTATTATTTAAAAGTCTATTTTTCATACAATTAATTTTGTATATAATTTTTAGATGTCAAAATCGAAATAACCAAATTTTGCCAGTAATTTTAGACACTTCTAAGGCGTGTTTTTGATATCTCTATCTCATAAAACAAGGTACTATCATACATTTATAATTATATCTGTTCGAAACATGAGAACCGGCAGCATATGGCAACAGTTGTTTTTAAAGCTTTTTATTGGATATTATGTACTTAAGAAAAAACAATAATTAGTGTGAAAAACCTTTTTTTCTTTACACAGTGCAATATTAAAAACAAAAATGTATTACGTTACTCTAAGAGTATAATAAAATTAGGGACCAACTAATGTCAAGTCCAAAAACGCCAATTTCATAAGTACTGAATGACCCAATATGCCGCGGCCACGACATTGGTCTAAGGCGACCAGCGGCGAGCGACTCCATGAGTTGGAGCGGGATGCCGATATGAGTACTCCCTTTCGCACATATGGTTTTCCGCTAAGCCGGTCGCCTTAGACCAATGTCGTGGCCGCGGCATAAGGTTATATAAAGTCGCCCTAGCATTAGGCTCTTGTGATTGTTCGTTAACGGGTGGCTATTGTGTGGTTAAAGGTGTGGTTTTGTTCAATATTTGACAAAATTGAATCCTGACCTAACTCACCATAGAACTTTGTCATAGTAACGTCGAAAGTCAAATCGTACGACAGTTGCTACAATTTGATTTGTAACATCACGTTGACATGGTTTCACGGTGGTTAAGGATTCAATTTTATCGCTATTACATCATTTGTGTACTAGAAAATAACACATAAACTAATTTCTGATGTTCGTGTGTCCATGTTATTTTGTTTTATTTTAAACCTACAAACTATGATTTTTATATGTACAAATCAAGATAGGTAATAACATTTAAAAATATATCACAACTTCACAGTGCAGGCTTCGTCAGATGCGTACAAATATAAAGCAAGCATCATTGTTTTCGTTTTTAATGTCTGCATTGGCGTAGTTATCCTCTGTTAAGGAATGAGCCCTATTAGTTCAGGGCATGCTATTCAAATTAATGGTTAAATGATGTTTTATTTCTTCAAAATACTCTAGAAGTGAGATTAAAATTTGATAGCTCCTGGGTGCGTAAACAAGATCATAATCGCTAATGTTCAATCGTGAATCATGGACGGAAGTCAACTAACTTGTCTTTGTTGCAATAATAATATACAATGATAAAGAGAAAATCATGACACGGGTCAGTTGCAAAAAAATGTACATAATTAAAAAGGGCCTTTAATGAAAACATACTTTGACGTCATATTTTTTGTTACCAAGTTAAATTTTGTGTAATAACTTTTAGCAGTGAAAAAAGGCGAACCGTTAAAAGTTCATTCTTAGAAATCGGCGACTATAATATTTGTTTCGATAAGTTTTTTTTTGCAATCGGCCCTCACACCACTGAGCGTTATTAGCGATCGTCACCTCACTAACTTCCTACTGGAACGTATGAGGGCCTGCGCTAGCTGTTGCGGATTATCCGGAGCGGACGCTCGTCAAACAAGAAATTGTATGAACGGCGCTAACTGATGCGGGTTGCGGGCGCGTGATGCGGATTTTAATACTGAGCGAGACCCGCGAGCAGGCGCACGCGACGGGCGGCCGCGCCAGCTAGCGTAGGCCCTGAGGGTGAATCAACTTTTTTCTGTCTGTTATTACCATGGCTACGGTCGCCTGAGTCACGCTGGTTTTATGCATAATTATGCTATTTAACCCGGCGGGAGTGTGGCAGGGTATCTCATCATACCCTGCGTTTGACTCATGTCAATATATTTACCCCCTTATTCATAAATTATTTTTGTTTAACTTTTTTTCACCACACTCTCGCCGGGCCTATGCAACCATGCATTTTTCTGGTGTTAATAAACCCTTTCCTTGATGGGTCATCTACAAACATAGACTATAATAATAGTGTGTTTTGTCCAGGTTGCAGCAGGAAGGCGGCGCGCCGGCGGCGGGCGCGGCGGCGGCCAGCGAGGCGGCGGCGCCCGACGCGGCGCCCGCGCACGCGTAGGGGCCGCCCGCCGCGGCGCTCTCCATCGCCGCCGTGCTCTAGCTTGCCCGACTCCGAGGCCTGAGGGCGAGCGGCGGCGCGTCAAGCGTCAAGCGTCCGAGGGATTTAGAAGGCGCTCAGGGTGTTACCATGACGCATGCGCGTGACCTGGGGGGTTACCATCACGGCTCAGAACCGGTTTTTTTCTAGAACCTCGAAATAGCCCAATATTTAAATAAATAAATATCTTGGAACATCTTACACAAATCGACCTAGTCCCACGGTAAGCTCAATTAAGACTTGTGATGTGGGTACCAGGCGACGATATATATAATGGATAGATACATACTAGGGTGTTTCACTTTTGTATGGGCAAAAAAAAATTGTGATTTTTTCCCTGACTTTGCTCACGCCCTAAGTTTCTCTGATATAAAAATGATATATATAAAATTTTATTGAGATTGGACAACGTTTAAAGGTTGCACACTTTTGAAAGTAATGCCAAAGCCCCATACATTACGAAAAAAATTACTTTTTTATAAATTAATCAAATATAATGAACCAACACTAAAAAAAAATGGAAAAGTCGAATTTAATGTCATATATTAAAAATGAGAACTTATTTAACTTATTATTTATATGTAAACATCCAATTCTGGCCTAAAATTAAGTAAAAAACCAGGATCTAGGTTACTTTATAAATAATACCATATTAAGGTTATAGTAAATTCACACGCGTGCTTAAAGAATAAAATCCTTTTTTTATATTTGACGATAGAATCTACTTTCCCAAGTAATTTTAGTGTTGGTTCATTCTTTTTTATGAATTTATAACAAATTATTTTTTTTCGTAATGTATGGGGCTTTGTTTTCACTTTCAAAAGTGTGCAACCTCTAAACGTTATCCAATCTCAATAAAATTTTAAATATATCATTTTTATATCAGAGAAACTTAGGGCGTGAGCAGAGTCAGAGAAAATTTCACAATTTTCAAAAATGAAACACCCTAATACATACCTATAGATACTTAAATACATAGACAGCCATGACCACGGAACAAATATTTGTGATAAATAACTACACAAATAATGCCCTCGCCGGGATTCAAACCCGGACCTCCAGATTCGTAGGCAGGTTCACTACCAAGTAAGCTACGGAGGCTGACAAATTTAAAATGTTTTATATTCTTTATGTAGTACTCAAAATGTTATGAAATTACCAACGTTGTATTTTTAAATTACTCCATTAACAAAGAATTGATATACCGAAGAACAAAAAAGAACGAAATTCGAACCGTTCTTTTGTATAGAGTAAAAACCGGTATCCGGGTCCTGGTTACCATGACGTACTAATGCGATTCAGTTTAGATTCAGGGAAACGGACAGAGATATACGACTCGTATAGCTCTGTCCCTTTCTCTCGACCTTAACTGAATCGCATTAGTACGTCATGGTAACCCCCACAGGTCACGCGCATACGTTTGCATTTGTTTAACATGGTCGCCCATGTTAAGACGATACCTGCGTTCACATATAACCAGAGATCGGATTTTTGTGCGACATCTTATACTAAATGTCATCAAAATGACGTAAGTCACTAAGAATGTCGCAAATCTATCCGATCTCTGCATATAAATAACACACCCACTTCCATACATAAGAGGGATGCACCGAGCACTAAATGGGCAGGTATCGCCTTAATCAAATGCAACCATATGCGCGTGGCCTAAGTAGTCTAAGTACACGCTGTCGACATCCCTAGGACGCTCGACGCCCGTTGTCGGTCCCGCCAGATTCGCCGCTCGACCTCTCTACGTGCACTATATTCGGTATAAGACGGGTTTGCACCAAACCGGCTGTAGGCGTTTAGATAATAATATGCTGGATAAATAATAACTAAGACAAGTTTAACTGACAAGTTGTGATGGGTGCGCCCCGCCTTTAGGGCGCGTTGCATCAAACAATCTGTTAGCGTTCAATCGTTCGCTAAAATGTATTGCAAGGGAAGCATAGTAATTTGCTGGGTAAAGTTTATCGATCTGTCAGTTGTAGTTTATGCGACCCGTAATCTAGCAATCCTCTTGTCACTAAAGTGAGGTGCGTAATTTTAACCCCCTGTGTCGTGTCTCAAGATTTTGTACCATACTATAATTACATTTATGCGGTAATCTCATTTGCTAGCAGTGGACTATACTATTATAACCGAATGTGCAAAATTCTCTGCAACAGACTGATATTCTTTTGTATTTAATATAAAGCCTATTATCCATTTAAGGTACAATTTTCTCTATAAATGTAAATTTTATCTGCATAACCACTACGTAAATAACTATATTACAATTCAGAGAAATAGAATCGCTACATTTTTAGTATAATATGTATATATTTCTTGTAAACATCTATTTATATTTAATCAATACATCAGTGTCAACAAATATATCGTATTGGACGACTTACTGAATCTTTATACTATTAATATAAATCAATTACGTCGGTACTTATGTGGATCGTGGATTATGTCAAAATCGTGCTTAAAATTAAAACGTTTGTACTGTATTAGAATCTTACAACAACTCGTCTGATTGTCTTTAGTAAATAAACTAGTTAATTTTTACATTAATAATTATCAATGTATGTATACATTACAGTGAATAATCTCACACTTTATCATTGATAAGAGTTAAATATCAAAATAGATTTAAAACAAATAAATGGAAATGTAATTCATTGGCGATGTATGCTTGAGATGTGCGTTGGAATTAGTCGATAAAAAATATTAATTAAGTTATTATTTTAAGGATAGACGTAACGAAAGTTATGGAATAAAAACTGTCAAATACATATCGTTTTATTTAATCATCTCATTAGTAAATAAATGCGAGTGTATGTAAGGTAGGGTAACTTAAATAATGAGCAAAATAAGTAGTGCATAAAATGTCAGTCTTTTGGCGATATGAAATTATGGTGTTCACCCGATATATATATATAAAAAAGCCTTTGCACAATCGTAGCAGGTTTTCGTTCCATGTACAATAATGAAATTTACTGTTGTGGCTTTACAACAATTTTATTTCAAATACAATGATTAAACTTTTGTTTTATCCCAAAAGGTTCACGTTGACCGTTAATCTTTTGGACGCCAATTAATTGATATATCGGCACCACAGGTTCAACGTTAAAGACCGATATTAGTTAAAGCATCAGTTTTGACACTGGTAACGTGGTGTCCGAGTGCCAGCTTTTGTATTTGACGTGGCCTCGAAAAAGTTAACTAATAGAAGAGACACCGTAATGTCCGACACATGAGACTAAAGGTACAATCGTAACTAAATCATGACTGATAATATTGTCACTCGCGGACAAATTGTTTGTCTGATGTATACGTATGTGTGACGGCAGTTATCCACAACTTTATAAGGCTCGCGCCTCGCCGTAAGCCGCAAGATTAGGACCATTTGTGTTCGACCACTGACTCGATAGGAAGTTACTTCGCACATTTAACCGCACTGCCCGCTGCTGTTTACAGAACTGAATCAGTTCTTTTAGAGCAAAAAGAACTCATTCAGTCCGATAACGCGTGATAAGTGTTTTTAAAAAAACCCAATCAGTGCATTTTCTCACTGAGTAAGCGAGTGGCGTGTTTAGAATTATTTTAAAGTATAGGTAATGTCAGCAAAAAAGTCAATAAATATTTTGTAATGAGAAATCGAACAATGGTTGGAGTATTATTTTTGTTGATCAGTTTTTGTGGTAATGTATTCGGATATAGACCTAATCTGGCTATTGTACCTCGTCAAAATAAAGAACAATCCCCGGAAGGATATAAGGTATCAATGGTAAGTATGATTTATCTACATCTATGTTACTGTCTTCGTTGCCATCGCATTACGCATTTTTACATGTCTGCAAAACTGTCGCGGAAAATATGATTTAGTTCGCATGTAAAACCAGAAGAATCTAATCGCGGAAGGTTAAAAAGTCGCTGAAAAAATATTGTTCAGTTTGATGAGTTCAGTCTATAATGAAATGTATGCTCCTGTTGTAGAAAACACCCGATATAACGTTATCCCGTGCTTAGACCCTACTGTATCTTAATATGATGATGACGAAAATATTAATAATATAGTGAAACTATCACTTTAACCTTCGTGGCTTCTACGAGCTATATATTATGCGTTATGAAAGTTATGACATCTATAAATAAATATCATAATACAATCATTGACTTGTTACACACAAAGAGAAAGCCTTACAGGATTGTTCGTACCCGGGAGCTCCAGCTACGTAGGCTGTCAAATGTCAATGTAGTGTATCCATTATGATGCTGCTGTCCATCATCAATCATCAATAATTGAATGGTCAATTACCCTTCAATCTCTTAGTCGTATCTTACGACACCCACGGGCAGAGAGGGAGAGCCACCCAAATGTCAAGATTATCAATATCATCATCTTTCTAATCATCATCTCAGCCATAAGACGTCCACTGCTGAACATAGGCCTCCCCTCTGGACCTCCACATGTACCGGTTAGATGCGACCTGCATCTGTCCCGACGAACTTCATAAGGTCGTCTGTCCATCTTGTGGGTGGACGTCCTACGCTGCGTTTGCCTAGCCGTGGTCTCCACTTTTCGACCCTTTCTAATGCTAAGAAATAAACTAGGTGGCGTCGGAAGACCACGCGGGCAGCCCCGCGCTCTTCACGCACGGCGAGAGTCCGGTATGGGATGTGGACTCGCAGAGTCTGTACTTTGTGGACGTGCTGGAGCAAACCGTGCACCGCCTCCACTACGGCTCGGGGCAGATTCTCACTAAACGTATAGGTAAGTGGATTTATTTTGAGGCCATACTTGCGTCTTGCATTAATACACTCGCACATCTTCATCTATAATGTTCATCAGTGGAAAGCAAGAAAATGCAAGTTTTTAGGTTTGTTTACATTATTTTTGTTTTCTACTGAAGAACGGATATAGACATCTTGTTACTTGTACAGTCGCCAACAGGTATATCGTAGTGGCCATGGTACTCAAAAATATCTCAACATGCACCTTAACGGCATCACAATAGAGGTGTATTCAGATGTTTGTAAGCGCCCTAGCCGTTCCGATATATCTGATGGCGACTCGGGCGACTGTATAATTAGAAAATTAGACAGTTTTGGACACAATCAGTCAAACTTTGCTGATTGTGTTATTTGACTGATTGTGTTATTCATAAAAATAGATGTTATTCATAATAATATTCTGAATATAAAACTTAAAATGCCGTTGTAATTTTCATGTGCGAATTAATAATAACTAAAAAATGTGTAGTTACCTTCCACTGCCTAATTGCTAGCCGGTACTAATCTTGCATGGAAACGGTTTTGTATGCAAATAAACAAAGACGAATCGGTAAAAACCGCTTGATTCCAAATAAAATCAAAAGTGACTTCCTCGAGATAACGAATTTATGCTTTTTTGGTTTTACAAAATGGCAGTAGGTACCTACTGACTAAAAGAAAATGCACAGCTCCAGTGAACTTTTACTAACTACATAATAATAACATACCTACTTCTTAAACTTTACTACGTATAATTGCGAAATACATGTATGCACAAAAGTGGCCTATATTATCAGTGTTATTAGTTTATTAGTGATAGAGACTAGATGAATATTAGAAGCTTCACTTAAAAACACGATTTGTTGTCCTTGTGCGTTCCTTACGTTGCGGAATAGAGACAAGACGGATGGTACATAAACTTTTTTTTTATGTTGGCACAACAAAGTGGCTCTACTCCACTTGATCGGAAGTGAAAAGTAGAGCCCAAAAACTACACTAAATACCGCAATCAGGCGACCTTTGTCTTAGCTACAAGCTAAAAAATCGAAGAGCCGTATACAAGATCCCAAAATAAATAATTACTGCCACATGAAGATTGTCCACAGGTTACGGGCAAGTGAACTTAGTGTCGCTAGTGGAAGGGAGCACTCGGTTGCTGGTGGCGGTGCGCGCCGGCCTTTATCTCCTCGACTGGCAGACAGACGGGGATGCTGCGCTGCGATTGTTGACAACGTTGGATAATGGGCGGCCGGACAATGTCATCAATGAGGGCAAGCCGGACGCTGACGGACGATTTTGGGCCGGTGAGTACATACATACAGGCACATAGCCAATGCTACGGGTATACCATTCTTCAGTTGAAAGTAAAAAAAGGTAAACAAATATTTTTTTTATATACCACGTCGGTGGCAAACAAGCATACGGCCCGCCTGATGGAAAGCAGTCACCGTAGCCTATGGGCGCCTGCAACCTCAGGGTGTCACATGCGCGTTGCCGACCCAATAAAAATAACGTTGGCACAACAAAGTGGCTCCACTCCACCTGATTGTAAGAGAAAAGTAGAGCCCAAATCGCGGCGGCAACGAACAGGAGACAATGAGTAACCTGTTAGTTGCCACCGCCGAAATATGGCTGACTTTCCATAGCATTTCATTTGACGTCTTTGAGTAATATCGTGAAACACGTTCGCATATATATTTTTACGTTAGTACTAATAAATACCAATAATTTTAACAAATGAACTTCAGGTTTGTGGTTTCAAGTTGGTGATAAAACCAAGATAGTGTTCTGAAAGTGCGTGATCATGAAATAATGCAAGAATGCAGGTTTGTTTACATTTTTTTACTTTCAACTGACGAATGGTGTAAGTACATAGATGTTAGGGTTTTACCTCAATAGGCAGATGTAGGAGGACGTTGCGGTACGACTCTTGGTGACCGTTGTTGACGTCGCGGACACTCGCGGACCACTTGTGCTAGAGGTGATATGCGGATGTGTTTATTCTTCATCAGTTCATCACAGCATAGCTTAAAACGAGTGTTGTATGTACAACAGCAATTCGTGCGCAGCGAGTAGGTATACGTTTTTTTCAATCAATTCTATTATAAGGCTTGGCTTATCTATACATATATTTAGCTATTTTAAAGCTGTTTAAAACCTTAAATTTCGAGCATCTCTCAACGTACGAAATTCGCGATTGTCTAAGTTCGTGGTAGGCCTACCTGTTGTGTCGGTGTATGAAGTAGTACCTATATGACGATTCTAAAGTGCTTGTTGCTATGACTATTTACTTGAATAAGGAATCGTTTGGCTTTTGTTCAAAACATTAGAATGAAGCATAAAGTATTAAATGAATAGGAAATTGAATGATCGATCATGCCATAATTTTTTTATACCTCCATCTATCGTATGAAACAAACATACACTAAAATTTGTTAAACATTAACGTCAAGGTCCTTATTGAGACAAAGAGATAAATTGCCCCATAAATTCATTTGTTTAAATGTATTTGTGTGCCTGAAATTATTTATTTGCCATTCCGGTAAATTGTGTTTTTGTGTTGGATTATTAGACACAATAGATTAGGTAATAGGTACCTACCATAAATATACACTTGATATATATTGGTAACCTACTTGAAACATAAATGTTATCGTTTATAAATAATATATTAAAGTTAGCTATAGAATAAAATACGGGATGATTTTTGGGTACGATGGGTTGTGGGTAGGTACCAAGTACTAAGCGATGATAAATACATTATTATACAAAAAATCTGTACATAATCAAAGATAAAATAAAATATTTGCCCTAAATCGCTGTCAATAAGCAGGGTGCCTAGAAGGCTGGCCATATTTCTACGCTGAATATCTATGCTGAATACTAATGCGTACCTATTATAATTAATATACATAAGTACATAAAAATAGATAGATAAAATAAACATGAGTCAAGAACTAATATTTTGGTAATAAGAGATGCCCTTATCTGGATTCGAACCCGGAACCTCCTCAGACAGGGTCCCTTTCGGTACCGAGTGAGCTTAGGCCGATAACGCCAATCCAGACGTCGAAAGAATACGCCGAGCTCCAGATGCCACGCGTACGTGATTATTTAAGAGAAATTGAACTTTACGGCGTCCCGCGTAAGTTCCTACTGCATTGGCGTAGCTGTCGGCCAGTACCGTCATTGGCGTCGTAGTCACGATTTTCCGTTGTCGTCTATGGCCGACTGTGGCGCGGCCTACGTCCAGCAGTGGTCTGAGCTAGGCTGATGTTGAGATGTGATGTTCTTATTTAAATCGTGCATTACAGGCACTAAAGGTCCACAAACGGGCGACGACGTGGTAGCCGACAAGGCTACTCTGTACAGCGTCGACCAGCATTCGCTACAGAGCCCGACGGTCCGGTTGCGGCCCGTCTCAATCTCCAATGGCATCGCCTGGGCGCCTAACAACAGCGTTATGTACTACATTGACTCGCCGACGCAGAAGATTGAAGCGTTCGACTATGACATAGTTACTGGAGATATTGGTGAGTGATTGATTAGATGTAGGTAGCTCTAGCTAACGCATTGGCGTCCCATTGGGTCTGCAGTTTTGGTAATTGGATGGGTGGAGGCATTGCCCCGTAGTCCGTCATACCTGTCTCGGACCACGTGAAAGGATGCGAAAAGCATATTCCCAACGTAAAAAAAGATATACCTATACCTAGGCCACTGCCAGATAAATGACAAATTAAACGTGTACATATGAGATTTTGTAAACTTTGCACCACTTAAGCATTTTCGCGAGAAGAGATCCAAAAACTTATTTTTCTGAAACAGGTAAATTTTATGTTTTTCCTGCTCAGAATCACGAGCTCTTTCGATCCTACTAGAAGAAAAAAAGTGTCCCAACTTTTTGTTTCTATTACGTAACCGTTTTTCAAACACTTTGTACAGCGGTTACAAAGTGGAGAGCATGTAAAATGTATGAAA
Organism: Thaumatotibia leucotreta; assembly: GCA_025490895.1. Taxonomy (NCBI): domain Eukaryota; kingdom Metazoa; phylum Arthropoda; class Insecta; order Lepidoptera; family Tortricidae; genus Thaumatotibia; species Thaumatotibia leucotreta. The sequence continues at coordinate 28,099 of JALPQI010008170.1, forward strand.
AATGTGGGACCATTTTTTTCTCGTACTTTTTTTCTCCTAGATTGAAAGAACTTGTTATTCTGAGTAGGAAAAACATTAAATTTACCTACATTAAAAAAATTTTTTTTGGATCTCTTCTCGCGAAAATGCCCACTTACGACCCGGAACAGGAATCATGATCATGACATTAATAACTATTTAAAATTTAACTGCCATGAATATGTAGTCACTTCATTGCTTGACGGTTCATTTGCACGGCAGAGATAGATGTGGTCTGGCCTACTACCGTGAAAATCGATATTCGTCATTTCGAGGTTTTTTCTCTGTCACTCCAAGGAAGGCGTCATTAGAGTAAGAGAGACAAAACCTCGAAATTTGCGGATCATGTTGTTCGCGGTAGGGCCGCTGACTATAGGTAAGTACCTACATAGGGTAAATTGCTAGTAACTGGCCACATTCCAGTTACTGGCCACCTTATATAAAAATGAACTCTATGTACTTATAATTAGCATTCATTTTGGAAGAGGAAGAGTGATTGACATGACATGACACATCGTTTTAAAATGGATTCTAATTATAAGCACATAGACTCAATTTGTATTCCACTGTCCAGGTACTGAAGAGTGGCCAGTTACTAGCAATTTATCCTGCCATAGATATAAAACTGATGTTTTTAACAGGGAACCGAAGGACCATCTTCGACGTCGCGTTGAGCGGCTTCGCGGATGCCATCCCCGACGGCATGACCATCGACACCGAGGGTCATCTGTGGGTGGCGCTCATGTTCGGTGGGTCGGTGAGTGTCGCTAACAAATTAATGGAGAACGGAAATTATACTCTGAAAGCATCTAAGTCTCCTAAACTTGGCAGAATTAATAAAAAAATCGTGCGTTCTAGCCTCCTCGCCGCTGTGTAGAGCAAAAAATTCTGTCTAAAAAAAATACAAAAAGTGGGTCAAAAAGTATAGTCTTTTAATATGTAGGAAGTCCTTTAAGATGTAGGAAGTTTTTATGATGTAGGAAGTCTTTTAAGATACACTGCCATGTTAAGGGTTACAAGCTAGTTTTACTTATGTCGAGAAGTAGTTAGCTTAATTTTTTAACAATTGACTAGATTTTTGGCCTATTGACCCACTTTTTTCGATTTTTATTTAACCCACTATTTTTCGAAGATGTTAATAGTACCTAATAAGTACATTAAAGCTGTAGGTTTTAGTAAGAGGAAAAGGAGTAATGTGTAGGTATAATGGATATACTTAATCATACTTAATTAGGTAATCATATTGTATTTTATGTATCTGTCTCATCGATTGGAGTAGCTTGAAGAATAATAAATAACGTTCTCTAAAATGATTGAAACAGACGCTAGACGTTTGTATAACAAATCAAATACCGAACATATTGTGAAAACACAAATCAAATTATTTATTAACTAAATATTTTGATTTGTACTTTTTAATTTTTCTCCAGTAGTTACACTACTTAATACTATATAAATTATAAATATTAGATGGCATATACCAAAGAAAAACGACCAAGATCACCTATGTCCGAGGCGCCTAGCCTTGTAAGGGATTGCATATACCCGAGAAATTTGACCGGTGGTTGCTAAGACCGAGTGGCCGAGGGGTACAGGCATCAGCCGCGAAAGCTGAGTACGTGGGTCCCCACCTCGGACATAGGTGATCTTGGTCGGTTTTCTTTGGTATATGCCATCTAATATTTATAAATCAAATACCTTTTATAACTACAAATAACGTAATGTTGTAACATTAAAATTCTTACATTTACATAGAATAAAACTATTGAAAGCCATTGTTACTGTGACAAATTATACTCATTTCATAATTTTATTATACATGGTACCTATTGATTGATACACAAATATTTTTATGTTTTGCGTTATTAAAATAAATTAACAGTTAGACTTATTATTTGATTTTGTTGTATCTGGCGGTTGCTGTTTAACCTAACTGGTGTCGTCAAGGAGCTACATCCAACTACAATATTTAAATATTCCTGAATCAATGATGAGCTTCCCGTTTCATGATTCTTAACAAAAGAATTATTCGGGTTTTTAAGAGTTGGCAACGCTACCTATTACTATTAAATGGTCCGTATACTGGATCGACTGCCGATCTACCTCGTCCAGGGTCCTGGACTTCATTTTGATTGTCTAGATTTCGTTACTAAAGCCTTAGATGAATATGACTTCATTTGTCAACCGAGTTACGCAAGGTGTGAATAATTGTAACACTCAAATACAAAATAAAAATCTTTTGCTTGTCACCCCTCGATCGTCTACAAAAATTTACAACAAGTCCTTCAGTTTTCAGTCTGTTAGGTTGTGGAATGCTTTGCCCATTAATATAAGACGTGCCCAATCCTTACCCGGTTTTAAGAAGCTTTTAAAAGAACATTATTTATCCCTTCTTTAGTATATATTTCTTTCCCCAGCTGACTTAATTCCTCTTTTTATTCCCAGTTACTCCAGCTAGTCATTATACTCATTATCTTTTTTTTTTATTATTATCTCCTTTATTTATCTCTTCTCTTAGGCTAGGTGTTTTATAAAAATGTCTATAAAAGTAAAATACAATACAACATACAAAAACAATACAAAATATAAACACTTTATAAAAAACCTAACCTAGGGTGCCGCCGGCAACGAAGCGGGCCCAAGCTGCCGGTGGTTAAGGTCGCAGAGAGAGGAACCGACGGACTATCCGCGCTGTGTCCAGGATTACCGCCTTCTGCATCTGACCCTTGATCCAGCCATCTAGCGAGAGACTCTTAAGGTGTTGGTCGAGACTCTTCGCTATTAAACCGTTCGCTGTAACGACTATCGGGACTATGATCGTCGAGTCAACATACCACATGGCGGTTATCTCGTGGGCCAAGTCTAGGTTATTATTATTATTATTTATAGAATTATGTATGTATTTGTATATGTAGTGTATGTTTTTTTTTTCTGTATATTTGTAGTTTATGTAATTTATTTGGTAGGTTATGTTATTGCTATTTTTTTGCACTGCCCTATAGTCATATACTTTCGCCATAATCCGCTATCTTAAGGTTGTCTGGAAGAGATCGCTCTTCAGCGATAAGTCCGCCTGTTGTCACCTACTTGCATCTACTGTTTATCTGTGTTTCTGTTTAAGTTTTCGTTGTAGTGCACAATAAAGCATATTATTATTATTAATAATGATCGATAGAAAAATATTTCAAAATGGTGACCAATAACGTGAAATAAGATTGTTTTGAAATCGCACTAGTAACGAAAAATTCTGTGAGAGTCAGAACGGCGGGGTGTACCCATACAAATAGATAAAATGAATATACCAAAAAAAAAAAAAACTTGTACTATTTAGTACCTACTTTGAAAAAAATTGTACCTCTTCACGAATATGTAAGGTTATTGGAATTTAAAGGTACGCCTGCCGTCCTGACAGTCAGAACGGTGGGTAGCTATACCCTAAGTTCACCATGACCTAAAAGACTTTTACCTAATGTTATTACACCTACATACCTAACGCCAAAAATGTACCTACTCTAACATGCAGTTAAAACTTCAGCAATTCGATCTGTAATCTGTAAGACACAAACTTTTTTTCATACTTAGTTTGTGAGCGCGTATTGCCTGTAGCCTTCTTGCAGGCGCTTGATGGGCCTTAATAAATGTAAATCTGAGTGAAAAATGCGACTACTTTTTGTCCAGATCATCCACGTGGACCCAGACAGCGGAGTCCTGGTGGGCACGTACGCGCTGCCCGCGACGCGCGTGACGTCGCTGTGCTGGGGCGGGCCGCGGCTCGACGAGCTGTTCGTGACGACGTCGCGCGAGCCCCCGCTCGGCGGCGCCGTGTTCACCATCCGCGGCACGCAGCGCCGCGGCCTCGCGCCCAACAAGTTCAGGCTCGACGGCGCCGATAGATACTGATCTGTACTTCACCCGGGATTTGTCTCTTTCGTGCGGTCAGAGAGAATCATGCTGGCTTTTTCTTATACTAATATTGTCACCCCAAAGAGACGATAATACATTTTCTGCTTTCTACTAACAAACTGGTTTTGCTAGACTTTAAATTATTTTCTAGAAAAAGATTTAACTAATCTGTATTATATAGGATGACGAGTATTGTAGCTTTCTTTTGTTATTCTTTTATACTAGTTTGTTAATTCCATTAATATAGATAGCTATAACGAAGTTGTATGTGTAGGTATATTGATAAAAAACACTAATTTAATAATGACAATAAATAGAGTGTTTTGGCTCCAGTACTTTTTTCTTTATTTTTGATTTACAGTTTTTTAATGTCTATCGTCAGGGTCGCGTTTTATAAAGTTACATTTCACTATATCGCTGATTGCCTCTCTAACATAGCACATATGGGCTAGAAAGAGAGGCAAACAGCAAAGTTGTATATTGTAACTTTATAAAACGCGACCCAAGTGGATAGAACTGTCTCGACTGCGCGAATACTTTAGGTACCTACTATACTTGATAAACATTCATGAATGATAACGCTATCTCTCGTCATCCACGAGGACCCGGACAGCGGAGTCCTGGTGGGCACGTACGCGCTGCCCGCGACGCGCGTGACGTCGCTGTGCTGGGGCGGGCCGCGGCTCGACGAGCTGTTCGTGACGACGTCGCGCGAGCCCCCGCTCGGCGGCGCCGTGTTCACCATCCGCGGCACGCAGCGCCGCGGCCTCGCGCCCAACAAGTTCAGGCTCGACGGCGCCGATAGATACTGATCTGTACTTCACCCGGGATTTGTCTCTTTCGTGCGGTCAGAGAGAATCATGCTGGCTTGTTCTTATGCTAATATTGTCACCCCAAATAATACATTTTCTGCTTTCCACTAACAAACTGGTTTTGTTAGACTTTAAATTATTTTCTAGAAAAAGATTAGTATTATACATGATGACGAGTATTGTAGCTTTCTTTTGTTATTATTTTATACTAGTTCGTTAATTCCATTAATGTAGATAGCTATAACGAAGTTGTATGAGTAGGTTATTATTATATTGATAAAAAACACTAATTTAATACTGACAATAAATAGTGTTTTGGCTCCAGTACTTCTTTCTTTATTTTTGACTTACAGTTTTTTAATGGCTATTATCAGGGTCGCATTTTATAAAGTTACATTTTATTATTTCGATGATTGCCTCTCTAACATAGCACATATGGGCTAGAAAGAGAGGTAAACATCAAAGTTGTAACTTTATAAAACGCGACCCAAGTGGATAGAACTGTCTCGACTGCGCGAATACTAGGCACCTACTAAACTTGATAAACATTCATGAATGATAACGCTCTCTCGTCATTCACGTGGACCCGGACAGCGGAGTCCTGGTGGGCACGTACGCGCTGCCCGCGACGCGCGTGACGTCGCTGTGCTGGGGCGGGCCGCGGCTCGACGAGCTGTTCGTGACGACGTCGCGCGAGCCCCCGCTCGGCGGCGCCGTGTTCACCATCCGCGGCACGCAGCGCCGCGGCCTCGCGCCCAACAAGTTCAGGCTCGACGGCGCCGATAGATACTGATCTGTACTTCACCCGGGATTTGTCTCTTTCGTGCAGTCAGAGAGAATCATACTGGATTTTCTTATGCTAATATTGTCACCCCAAAGAGACGATAATACATTTTCTGCTTTCTACTAACAAACTGGTTTTGCTAGACTTTAAATTATTTTCTAGAAAAGGATTAACTAATCTGTATTATAGGTACATGATGACGAGTATTGTAGCTTTCTTTTGTTATTCTTTTATACTAGTGCGTTAATTCCATTAATGTAGATAGCTATAACGAAGTTGTATGTGTAGGTATATTGATAAAAAACACTAATTTAATATTGACAATAAATAGAGTGTTTTGGCTCCAGTACTTTTTTCTTTATTTTTGATTTAGGTACAGTTTTTTAATGGCTATTGCCAGGGTCGCGTTTTATAAAGTTACATTTTACTATTTCGCTGATTGCCTCTCTAACATAGCACATATGGGCTAGAAAGAGAGGCAAACAGCAAAGTTGTAAATTGTAACTTTATAAAATGCGACCCAAGTGTATAGAACTGTCTCGACTGCGCGAATACTTTAGGCTACTAAACTTGATAAACATTCATGAATGATAACGCTATCTCTCGTCATCCACGTGGAGCCGGACAGCGGAGTCCTGGTGGGCACGTACGCGCTGCCCGCGACGCGCGTGACGTCGCTGTGCTGGGGCGGGCCGCGGCTCGACGAGCTGTTCGTGACGACGTCGCGCGAGCCCCCGCTCGGCGGCGCCGTGTTCACCATCCGCGGCACGCAGCGCCGCGGCCTCGCGCCCAACAAGTTCAGGCTCGACGGCGCCGATAGATACTGATCTGTACTTCACCCGGGATTATTCTCTTTCGTGCGGTCAGAGAGAATCATGCTGGCTTTTTCTTATGCTAATATTGTCACCCCAAAGAGACGATAATACTTTTTCTGCTTTCTACTAACAAACTGGTTTTGTTAGACTTTAAATTATTTTCTAGAAAAAGATTAACTAATCTGTATTATATGACGAGTATTGTAGCTTTCTTTTGTTATTCTTTTCTACTAGTTCGTTAATTCCATTAATGTAGATAGCTATAACTAAGTTGTATGTGAAGGTATATTGATAAAAACACTAATTTAATAATGACAATAAATAGAGTGTTCTGCTGTTCTGGCTCCAGTACTTTTTTCTTTATTTTTAATTTACAGTTTTTTAATGACTATTGTCAGGGTCGCGTTTTATAAAGTTACATTTTACTATGTGAGCCCCCGCTCGGCGGCGCCGTGTTCACCATCCGCGGCACGCAGCGCCGCGGCCTCGCGCCCAACAAGTTCAGGCTCGACGGCGCCGATAGATACTGATCTGTACTTCACCTGGGATTTGTCTCTTTCATGCGGTCAGAGAGAATCATGCTGGCTTTTTCTTATGCTAATATTGTAACCCCAAAAAGAGGAATGAATACAGGGTGTTTTTTTTTCGACCGTTCAAATTCTACGTAGTGAATGTGTAGGTCATACTCACCAACTTTTACTATGGGGACAAAGTGGAAATCGCGAAAAAAAAATCAGCTGTTTCATACATTTCGGCCGGCGTAATGCCGCCAATTTGTATGAAACAGCTGATTTTTTTTTCGCGATTTCGACGTTGTCCCCATAGTAAAAGTTGGTGAGTATGACCTACACATTCACTACGTAGAATTTGAACGGTCGAAAAAAAACACCCTGTATAAGTACACTTTCTAGTTTCTACTGACAAACTGGTTTATTAGATTCTAAACCATTTCCTAGAAAAAGTTGAACTAATGTAAAATTTCACGAGAGCATGGAATTTTGCAGGTATCGCTTTATTTTGTTATCATTTTATACTAAGTAATTAGTTAATTCCATTAATGTAGATAGCTATAACGTCGTTGTATAAATTGATAAATATCACTAATTAAATAAATGACAGATGAAAAGTAGAGTGCTTTGGCTCCACTGCTGTTTTCTTTAATTTAGATTCACAATTTTCTAAAGGTATCAATCAACCCCAACAAGCTCGAGGGCGTCGATAGATACTGATCTATAGTTAAGCCGGGATTTGTCTCTTTCGTGCAGTCAGAGAGAATCGTTATCGTACCTACTGGCTTTTTCTTTAGTATCTATTATTTTCATTAGCATATTGCCCCAAAAAGAGGGATAGATTTACATATTCTGGTTTCTACTTACTGTGAAACTGGTTTGCCAGACGATAAATCATTTTCTAGAAATAGGTTAACTCAAGGGCCCACGGAAAGAACATGTCTAGTCAATTTAAATTACAGAAGGAAAAACCACCTTACTTTTAACAGAATAAGGTGTGAATTTGCCCTGATTTTTGTAACCACTGGACATATTTTAAAGACAAACGGGTCTTAATCGTGTAAGCTTACTGACGTTTCGGGCATGACGTTACACCCGTGGTCGCAGGCAGACTTAATAAGATTAAGACCCGTTTGTCTTTAAAATATGAGTGATAAACGTGAAGGTTTAATTAAATCAGCACTGGACATGTTTTTTCCTTGGACCCTTCAACTAATCTGTACAAGATGACGAGAGCTCGACATTTTGCATGTATTGTAGCTTTACTTCGTTATTTTTAGGGTTCCGTAGCCGTAAAACGGAACCCTTATAGATTCGTCATGTCCATCTGTCCGTCTGTCACAGCCGATTTACTCGGAAACTATAAAATGCTACAGTAACGAAATTTGGTAAGGATATGTGTTGTATGAACCGCTACAGGATTATGATACTAAATTGTAAAAAAAACCATTGGGGTGGGGGCCCTCCATACATGTAACTGAGGGATAGAATTTTTTATTAGTTGTACATAAGCGTGTGGGATATTAATAGAAAGGTTTTTGAAAATTATATGAAGGTTTATAAATCTCATTTTTATTTAAGCAAATCGTTTTCGAGATATCAGCCCCCTTGTAGTTTACAACAACTTTGCCCCCTTGTATAATAAATAACTATTATTTTAGTGTTTGGTCACTTGAGGTCGCCCATACAATAAGAGACGGTGAAAAACTACGGATATAAATGAAAGTATGACAAGACTTCGCATGCTCACGATATTTGATGAAATAAGAAATCATTTAATCTGAAATAATTTATTAGAGGACATGCATACAACAAGATAATAACAAGATTTAATTTTGGTAACATTTTAAACTCCCATTAATAAATAACACATAAATAACTAAACTGCACATTACAACAGCGAGATGAAGAAAATTTGTGACACGTGTGATTAACAACTTGTGAATTAATTTATTGAAAATAGATCAAAAGAAGTCCCTGGACTACTGTCCAGGCTTACTCACTATAAAGCGGATACAAAATCCGAACACATTTTGCATCAAATATATTTAATTTGGTCTATACGCCATTAATACTTAAACAATTTAAAAATCTTCTAAATAAACTTTATTTAAAATTCTCATCATATATTTTAAAATACAACGATGAAAATCAGGTATGCGAAGTATTGAAAACAGTTTAGGCACATTTGTTTCTCCATTATAATGAATGAATAAATAAAAAAGCGACTATTGTCTCTTACATTAATCATCTACCGTTGTATATTTCTTAAATTAATTTAAGAACACCTCAACAACAATCGAAGTCATTATGACTATAGATTATCAAGATTATGTACGTAGTATAGTCAAATAAGTACATATAACTAACACTATATTGCTAGTTACTAGCTACTCGATAAATAAATCACAATATAATTGGTGTTACATTAGTAACTATAACGAAAAATGGACAGTACTTACATATACAATAGGGTGTTCCAGCAAACCTCCATACGAACTTTGTCGTCAAGATCCCAACACGAGTTCCCAACATCTGACAGAGCTGACATTTTGTACAGCAGTATATTTTAGTACATAGTTAAATAGGGTTTACATACTATGCATTACATTTTTTCCTTGACCATACACCAAATATTTTTTTATGTTTTATGATGTATTTATTTTATGTTATTTTTCTACATAAAATTTCTAAATTAAGGTTTACTTTCTGGGACACCCTAACATATAAGAGCGTTGTCACAAAGGCCCGTTTGCAATAACCTGGCCATCGCTTTGGACATCTGCTAGCGACATTTTTTTATGTTTTAATTTAGTACTGTCGCGCATCAGACGCGATGGCGGAATTGGTGCAAATGTACTCTACATAAGTAGTAAGATATCATCGTACGAGTATGCAATACACGAAGCTATTAGTGATTTGCCAGCTCATTACTTTCTATAGACTATACTTTCTAGAGGTGTGTACTGTTAATGTTAACTCTACCTAATCTTTTGACTGGACTTTGTTTCATTCAAAAATTAACTAAAAGTTAGTGATCACAACTTGGAATTATTGCTGAAATATATTTTCAATATCAATATCGCTGTTTCAATGCAATTAATAAAACCCTTAGAGTTCATGAAATTTAACTTTTACATCACTTTAATTACATGTTTCATGTAAGTCTCCTTTATACACGGCACGGATTTCGTCTCGGTGAATTAAACATTTAAGCAAATACTTATATAAAATTTACCGGAATTGAACAGCGTACCTATTGGTATATATACTTATGAACGCCATAATGTCACTGTATATTTTCAGAACACTGGAATTACTTACACAATATATTTATTTACACTACTATTGCACTGAGATTCACCCTCCACCACACGCAAGGTCTTATATTAATTGACCGTTATGTTTATTCGCCATAAGTTCATTATTCATTAACATTGTGACGATGAGAGTATAATAACAAGTCGAAATTGTAATAAAACAATACATCAAGATATAATGTAGATGATATTAGTTACTTACATTTGAACTGGCAGTGTTACGGCTGTTCTATCTAGTGATATTGCATAGAAACAAGAGTTTAATAATAGATACACACTCTGTCAATGAATACGGGTCAGGTGGTTTTTTTTTTCATAGAAAATAATGCAAACATGGAGATTTCAAATATTTTTTCAACATATTTATAGTGTATATAAAATCTATTTTTAAATCAGGTTGTATTGGAATTTTCCTAAATTTATAAATAAATCCAAAAAAAACGTTGAAATTGTCGTTAGGTCGGTTTGTATAGACAAAAATATAGACCGTTTAAGAAAACCACCTAAAATGTATGGTAATGCGAGTTTTTTAATCATGAGTTGCTATTTTTATTTTACGGAGTCATCTGACGGTAAAGTTCCGTGTTTTTCGGATCGGGTGAAAACTTCAGGCAAATTAAATAAATAAAATAAATAAATATCTTGGGACATCTTACACAAATCGACCTAGTCCCACGGTAAGCTCAATTAAGGCTTGTGATGTGGGTACCAGGCGACGATATATATAACAGATAGATACATATAGATACTTAAATACATAGACAGCCATGACCAAGAAACAAACATTTGTGATAAATAAATACACAAAGAATGCCCTCGCCGGGATTCGAACCCGGAACCTCCAGCTTCGTAGGCAGGGTCACTACCAACTAGGCTACGGAGGCTGACAAATTCCAATACAATCTGATGTTAAAAACGGTTATACATGTATTATAAATATTTATTTGAAATATTTGTAATCAGCATGTTTCCAGTATTTTCTATGAAAAAATCCACGTGACCCGTCATTCATTGACCGCGAGTGTAGTTAAATCAAAATTTGATTTTTCTTGCCTTCATATAGCTTTCAATATAATCGATATAAATAACGATTCCAAACCATTACACTTTTAAAGGCCCAACAAGACCGTTTCCTTCGTATATTGTACTTGTTACTTAGGTTTGCGCTCAAATTACCTGTGTTGCCATTCCCCAAAAAAATGTAACAAACAGTGTTACAACTTCACCGCATTTAATTATCAGAGTCTATTCAACAAAAATCTGAGATTATGTACTAACAAAGTCATCGTTTAGCAACCAACAGCGAAAACATTATTACATTAACATCTTGAATAGCATTATCAGGACTTTGAAAGTAGAATGGCTCGTTAACACCGACCACAACCAATCGAACACTTGGTGTGCGCCGGTGTATAATCATTTGGGCATTTCTCCGAGCGTTTCAACCGCCGTGACTTCGGTAGCCGCCTTATCACACGAATCCCTTGAGAGATGCAAGAACTTTTGAATATATCGGTAGACATAGTTGACGACTACCAAGATATCTAAAAAATGATGAAATACCCACGCAAATGGGGTAATATTGTTGCCACCGAAGTCACGGCAATTGGAACGCTCGGAGAAATGCCCATTTACACAAATTACACTTACTTGGCTTTATAATATACTGTATCGTCATATTACTATACAATTCCTGCTTCATTATTTTTAATATCCTATTTATGTATACTTGTTCGCTATTTGGCTATGTACGAGTATGTTACAAGAGATATAATAGATTAGAATAATAAGGGTAATTTAGAATGTTGCTTCACTTAGCCTAGGCTACTGTCGCAAAGCTACCTGGTACGTCAAAGGTGCCAACACAGTCATAATGCTACTGTGGACTCTTCTTGGCGGACCTAGGCCCTCACGCAGGGGCCCAGTTTTGCTCACTCAAGCGGGCCACCAGGCACGTTGGAGGTATAACAGTGTTCCCGTCGGGCGCCACGGCCACGTTTTGTTCATTTTTCAAGCACAATTCCAATCACTGGTAGTAGTGAGACTTCGAGTTGTTCGAATATTATATGAGCATAATTTCGATGCTCTATCCCGGAAGGTTTTGTTCGCTCGCTTCGCTCACTCACTGTAGATACTTTCACCCTCACAACAAATTCTGCCTGACGAAAAATGCATGCAAGGTAAGTTTCGAACATGTGGCTATATGCCAAAAAAAATGCAAATCTAATTTCTGTCTTATAACACACAGCGTAAATAATAATATGCCAAGATAGTTTGGGACAAAATAATGTTCGAAATATTGTTATTTATGCTAAGAGATGTTTCTGCCTCATAAGATTATGCCAAAGTAGATTATGCCAAGTCTGTTATGTCCTAAGCGTTTCGGTCAAAAAAAAATGCCAGATAGTAGGGAACCCAGTTAAGCTAATTGGGTGTCCCTAGAAGTGAAAATGCCCGATAACAAGCCTCACCTCATTTGCCTCTTTCATACAAGGTCCTACTGCCTCGGGGCCACCAGCCCCGTCATGAGATCGAAGATATTCCTTTCGGGCGACACGGCCACGTTTTGTTCGTTTTTCAAGCACAATTCCGATCACTAGTGATAACAAGCCTCACCTCATTTGGGTCAAACTTAAAATCATGTTACGAGTCTTTCCGGTGGACATTTTAAAAGTTAAGGGCTACGAGAGTTAATTTTCTTATTAAACCCTTATTATCATTTAAAGGCACTCCTTTCCTATTGAATTGTATGATAAAAATCACGACTACACTCCTACCTGTTGCTAACTATTGGCTACCGGAAAGAGGGGCTCTACAGTTCAGCTGAACACGCATTTTTTCTTTCCTGTGGTCGATAGTTAACAGCCTGTGGACAGGTAGTAATGATTTTTATTATACAACGCAATGAAAAAGGAGTATATCTTAATGAAGATTAGGCTTTCATAAGAAAATCAAGCTTTATAGGCCTTAACTTTTAGAATGTTCACCGGAAAGACTCCGAACATGGGTTTGCGTTTGACCCATTTGCCTCTTTCATACAAGGTCCTACTGCCTCGGGGCCACCAGCCCCGTCATGAGATCGAAGCTGTTCCCGTCGGGCGCGACAGCCACGTGCCCGGCGGCCGTCAGTACTCGCAGCCAGCCCGCCTCGTCGACGCCCACGATCGTGCCCGGCACGGGCGCCGTCGAACCTTCGCGGCGGACTTGGATCTTTTCTCAAGCACAATTCCAATCACTAGTGATAACAAACCTCACCTCATTTGCCTCTTTCATACAAGGTCCTACTGCCTCGGAGCTACCAGCCCCGTCATGAGATCGAAGGTGTTCCCGTCGGGCGCCACGGCCACGTGCCCGGCAGCCGTCAGTACTCGCAGCCAGCCCGCCTCGTCGACGCCCACGATCGTGCCGGCCACGGGCGCCGTCGAACCTTCGCGGCGGACTTGGATCTTTTCATTGCTGAAATACAAGGTCCTACTGCCTCGGAGCCACCAGCCCGGTCATGAGATCGAAGGTGTTCCCGTCGGGCGCGACGGCCACGTGCCCGGCGGCCGTCAGTACGCGCAGCCAGCCCGCCTCGTCGACGCCCACGATCGTGCCCGGCACGGGCGCCGTCGAACCTTCGCGGCGGACTTGGATCTTTTCTCAAGCACAATTCCAATCACTAGTGATAACAAACCTCACTCATTTGCCTCATTCATACAAGGTCCTACTGCCTCGGAGCCACCAGCCCCGTCATGAGATCGAAGGTGTTCCCGTCGGGCGCGACGGCCACGTGCCCGGCGGCCGTCAGTACTCGCAGCCAGCCCGCCTCGTCGACGCCCACGATCGTGCCCGGCACGGGCGCCGTCGAACCTTCGCGGCGGACTTGGATCTTTTCTCAAGCACAATTCCAATCACTAGTGATAACAAACCTCACTCATTTGCCTCATTCATACAAGGTCCTACTGCCTCGGAGCCACCAGCCCCGTCATGAGATCGAAGGTGTTCCCGTCGGGCGCCACGGCCACGTGCCCGGCGGCCGTCAGTACTCGCAGCCAGCCCGCCTCGTCGACGCCCACGATCGTGCCGGCCACGGGCGCCGTCGAACCTTCGCGGCGGACTTGGATCTTTTCTCAAGCACAATTCCAATCACTAGTGATAACAAACCTCACTCATTTGCCTCATTCATACAAGGTCCTACTGCCTCGGGGCTACGAGCCCCGTCATGAGATCGAAGGTGTTCCCGTCGGGCGCCACAGCCACGTGACCGGCGGCCGTCAGTACTCGCAGCCAGCCCGCCTCGTCGACGCCCACGATCGTGCCCGGCACGGGCGCCGTCGAACCTTCGCGGTGGACTTGGATCTTTTCGTTGCTGAAATAATAGGGTGGATAAGATGACGAAAACTGAGAAAGAAGTACGAAACAAGTGGAAATAAGTTAAAGCACGATCGAAGGGAGTGCTTTAAATTAAATCAACACGAGTTAAGATACCTTTTCGCTCGTATATCGTACGACGTTTTTTAATGCATATGGCACTCCGAAGATTTCGACCTGACATAAAATGAACCTCTTAAAACTTATTTTAGGCACTGATGAAGGCGTCGAACCACAAACTTTAGTAAGCTTCAGGTCCCGGCATGAGACACTTGTGGGCTTTTGCGTCATGTCATAATTTAGCTTCGTATGGTCATATTCGTTGATATAGTGTATCAAAAAGTGATAGTGTTTGAGTAAAAAGGGCGTATTTTGCAGATATTTATAATCCACCGCTAAGCGAGTAACTATAAACATCGCCGTATCTCTTTTATTCACATGGGAGCGCTTACTGTTCGTTTCTATAGCCGATAGCACATAGCTTACTCGCTCGCGGTGGGACCAGAGCCTTAGGCAAAATTCGCCCTTTTTACCTTAACGGGATCACTTATTGATACGCTTTGGGTTGTTGAAGCAACCCCAAGTTATATCAACGAATATGACATGACGCAAAAGCCCACAAGTCTCTCATGCCGGGAACTGAAGCTTACTAAAGTTTGTGGTTCGACGCCTCAATGCGCCCAGCTGCCAGTACCGCTCTAGAAACTTTTCTATCGTCATCGAAGCGAGCGAGATTCCGTAACCCAATATACGGCTACGTAGTACCCTGAAGATACGGTTAATAGTATATCATGTTAGTGCTACTCGACTTACTCATGAAGCCAGTACTGATAGTACTGCTCTCGGAAGGCGTCGATGCCGCCGTCCGAGTCGATATACTCCAGTATCCTCTCCAGTTGCGAGCAGTACCGCGCTAGGAACTTCTCTATCGTCATCGGAGCGAGCCTGGTATATGAGACAATATACACATAATAGTAGATCATGTTAGTGCTACTCGACTTACTCATGAAGCCAGTACTGATAGTACTGCTCTCGGAAGGCGTCGATGCCGCCGTCCGAGTCGATATACTCCAGTATCCTCTCCAGTTGCGAGCAGTACCGCGCTAGGAACTTCTCTATCGTCATCGGAGCGAGCCTGGTATATGAGACAATATACACATAATAGTAGATCATGTTAGTGCTACTCGACTTACTCATGAAGCCAGTACTGATAGTACTGCTCTCGGAAGGCGTCGATGCCGCCGTCCGAGTCGATATACTCCAGTATCCTCTCCAGTTGCGAGCAGTACCGCGCTAGGAACTTCTCTATCGTCATCGGAGCGAGCCTGGTATATGAGACAATATACACATAATAGTAGATCATGTTAGTGCTACTCGACTTACTCATGAAGCCAGTACTGATAGTACTGCTCTCGGAAGGCGTCGATGCCGCCGTCCGAGTCGATATACTCCAGTATCCTCTCCAGTTGCGAGCAGTACCGCGCTAGGAACTTCTCTATCGTCATCGGAGCGAGCCTGGTATATGAGACAATATACACATAATAGTAGATCATGTTAGTGCTATTCGACTTACTCATGAAGCCAGTACTGATAGTACTGCTCTCGGAAGGCGTCGATGCCGCCGTCCGAGTCGATATACTCCAGTATCCTCTCCAGTTGCGAGCAGTATCGCGCGAGGAACTTCTCTATCGTCATCGGAGCGAGCGTGGTCCCGTGCTGTTTGTTGTGACGCTCGATTATTTGGTTCACGCATGTCGTCGGGACCATGTTTGAGATGTTTACGCCGGTGCCTGTGGGGTCAATAAAATGCAGTGTAGAAACCATTTACCGCTCGGCTACGACTTTGTAGGAATAGCGGTTTCATAGGTGGAAGATCCCACTCCCAATTATGGCGTAGTTTGCTTTTTCGTCGCACTATATCGCGTTGCATGTAAAATAACTAAGAACAAGTTTTATTACGCTACTACTTCTAGAGCATTACATTGGCAATTAGATACGCATGTCAAGTTGTCCCAGTAGGTACGCTATGTGCCCTGATAAAGTTGTTGCGCATGTATAGTTCATGTATCAAAAATTTAAACACCTTCTTTATTTAGTATTAGAAAACAACTGCCGGCAAGCTATTTTTACATTGTCGGCCAGCCTCATTTGCTAATAAAAACAGAAAGTATTAATATTCGGTTTTTAAGATATGAAGCTGTTGGTTCTCCTAGAACAAAAAGATAATTTGCCACAATCAACCGAAACCAAATCCCATTCACAGTACACGTCGGGCTTTGGTACTCCATGATGTGGATCCTCTAAATGGATGGAATCATGTCGACAATCATCGACTTAAATTATGTGAGTAACCCATTTCACTAAATTTTTAAATATTGAATCAAACTTATAGATATAGTAACATACCAATATTGCAGATGACATCTTCGCCAGTGACATTGGCGGTGGTGGTGGTGCCGCCGATCTTCACCTCGCGACCGTAGTAGATGTCATTCGGCCATTTTATTCTGTTATAAAAAACAAACGTCAAGACTTGAGGCGTGACTTTGTTTCTGAAGAAATGCACTGGTAGTAATTCATAATTCATTTTATAGCATAATCATGTGTTACATAAGGTTTTACAATGGGCTTTACAGCTAAGGATCACATGAACCCTGATATATGATTAAGCAGAGTAATTACATAACTTAAAACTAAAAAGTAGGTACTAAAATAAACGAGCATTCAAATAAAAAAAAAAAAATAAATAAATAAATAAATTATACACCAGCAGCTTGCTCTTCAATACGGCCTTGTGGGCTTCGAAGTGCCTTACTATAAGTACACACCTGCGGCAGTTCTCGAAAATGGTCGTGCCACGCTCTATTGGGATCGATCT